>VCNE01003189.1:0-13662 GCA_009869805.1 Oncopodura yosiiana | reverse complement strand
GAGACGTTTTAATAGATTGTCCACTACTTTATATAACAATTTCATGCTTGTGTGATATCAATCAAATTTCTTATGGACAGGCATAAAAAACGTGTAAAATTATAAAATATTCTCAGCCTTGCTTGTTACATCAGTTTCTCACACATCTCTTGTAATTTTTAGCAATAAAAAATAAAAATAATTAGTAAAATCTAATTTCGTCATTACTAAAAGTTTCTGATTTTATAGTTTCAAATATGAGGCCTATTGAATAGTAACAAGCTACCAGATTGCTCAATGATCTTATTTATAATCATAAAGCCTAAAGAAATAATAATTTTGGTTGGCAGTGCTTATCAATGCCAAGTTTTTTTGTACATTCCTTGAAGGCATAAAACATAGCCTATGAATTAACAAAATTCATAGACCACACCAAAGTTTCTATTACTAATAAGTATAATTGTAGCTCTTGCTACAATTTACAATTTTACTTTGTGCTACACATATTAATTTACTTAAAATATATAGTACATATATGTATGCATGATGAGAATATGGTGACCTTTATATAGAAGTGCCTTGTTGTTGTCTACATAATAACTATAATAGTTTGGCAAANGATGAGAATATGGTGACCTTTATATAGAAGTGCCTTGTTGTTGTCTACATAATAACTATAATAGTTTGGCAAAATAACAAAGCGCTCCTTGGCTCATAATCTTTTAAATTATATTGAGTGTTGTTCTTCATTCTGTTTGGTGTCATGTTGCAAAGTTCACTCAAGTTGGCATTGGGACATATTGGCCACTTTTATAAAGACGTGAGAATACTTTTTAGTAATATGTGAACTTCTGTCTCGTCGTACTGATTTTGCAATATTTTTTTATTCTTATATTTCTGCAGTATATTAGTAACCAACATACAGCATATTTATGAACTACTCTACATTTTTTTACATACTATATACAAGCAACACTTGTTAAGTTTGTTAAATATACTCAAAGCAAAAACAAAACACAAGGGGGTTGAACACACAATTGAAAACTCTACTTTCACTCACTCCACTAACTCTCATGCACATTTTTTATATGCACCCATAATATAAGTCAATGGACAATATAACTGTGTTTTGTTGATGGAGCTTCTGCTTCTAAAAAAGATTTATGTTTACTGTTGTACACACATATTATGTTATATTATGATTTTTATACCTTGCCACATTACCATATACATATTTTACTACTACATGCTTTCTTATAAAAGGGTTATTAGTTTGCATTATTTTGCACTTTACTTATGTTATTTACTAGAGTATACAACAACCTTTTACAACTATATATATTTTTCTTTATATGACATTATAATTCTACATTATATACAATCATGTCTCAAGTACTTTGCTTATAAGCATGTTAGACACAAGTGAAGATGAGATAAGCAAGGTGCATTCACCCACAAGAAGAGTGAGTACTAAATAGTGATGTATAATCACAATCAGTCACTTGAACACACACATATGCAAGTCAAGTTCTACTAAATAAGATCCAATAACTTAGAAATGGAAAGTTCCTCCTCAATAGCCTAAGAGTTGAGTAAAGTATGTGTACCATATATGTTGACGATGTTGAGTGAGATTAGATCAATGGTCAATTCAAATAATTCAATTGATTATTGTAATTAGCAATTCTTTGGTAGTACACTTACCTACGGCAAGTCAAGACAGAATAGACACAAGGTTCAATTCTTTATTTTTACTATTGCATCTTATATATGATGAGATTGAGAAATCACACCAAAAAATATATAATAATGTAACGACGTAAGAGTGATTGTGATAATTAACTTGAGAGATAAATAGTATGTGTGTGTTACTTACTTTACTAACATAACAGCCTGTTTGGCCAGTTTTGAGTAACTATTCATTAAGACTACTGCAATATGGTGTGCGAAATGAATGGCATAATAAGTCATTGCAATTTCTTTACGTCTTCAACAACATTTAGATTACCTTCTCTCATTCTCTCTCTTCTTATTATCTTATCTTGATGATGAACAAACGTAAGACTAAATCAGTTTTGTTGCAACTTGCAAGTGAGTAGACAGTTTGACTATTATAGAGACATTTACACATTCACTCATCAACTTCTATCTAAACACTTTATCGATTTAATGCTAACTAAAGTAAAGTGTTGATTACTTACTTACTGATAGATGAAGCGCTTATTTCTTCTGCATAAATTCAATAGATAAAGAGAATTGAATAATGATGTGTTGTAGAGGCGGAAATAAATTCAATCAAGAAAAATTTTTGTTTACCGGATGAGTATGGTAAATGTAGGTATATGTGACAATTATGAAGAGAAACAAGCGAAAACTTTCATTGAGAACTCATTACGTTTTACATGTAAGTGCCTAATTTGGTCTTTTACACGAAGAAGGAAGGAAATGATGTACAGAAAAAGGTACTTGTTATATTCAAGATGGGCAAAATAAATGCCTGAGAAGAATATTATTACATGCAACTCATAAATTCAATTATAAATATATACATATACATAACTTCTACTGTGCTATATATGAGGTGCTATATAGAAGAGTATATAATATAGCTAATGTATAATGTGCAATAAAGTGTATATAAATGGAAGGAAAAATGACGTTGAATACCGTTAGTCGACTAACCCGATTTTAGGATGCTTTTATACTTAGGCTTATTCACGTGTAACCATAATTGTAAATCCTTCAGCTCACCTTGTCTTACTTCAACTATACAAAGTGTAATTTATATATTTCTATACACAACAACATGCGTCTCACCTGTTTATTTAATAAATAGAACACACACATATATATTGCACTACTACTACTGGAATCAATGAGAAAAGGTAAAAACTACTGTTATCTTTGCCATGCACCTATATATATAAACCATTGTTGGTCATGTTACACTACTGGCACACAAATTGTAACTCTTTTGTCAATAAGGTTAAATACAGGATATATTTACTACTACCTACACGTCCTTTTAGGATGTTGTCGCTGATGTTGACTTGACATATGTAATATATGCAATACATTGACATTATAACATATACAACACCTACAAGAGAGATTTTTCTCTCTGAATATATATATCGACTGAGAGAAACAAGAAGGCAATAGCACCATAAGCATTTATAACCGGAAGACATAATAGATTGTAGAATGATGCCGGTTGTTGTATCAAGAAGAAGCAACGAGTGTCATTATTATATAGTATTTCCCGTATGTAATAATGCACCATATATATATTCTCTTATGAGAGTATTATATATTGTTTCTCATATTGTATATTATTCCATAACTAAACTATTATGTTGATACCCTGTGATCTAAACTGCAAAATCTTGTGTTGTTATTACAGTTCTTTGGAAAATTGTTTCCGACAAAGGTTTCGTTTCCGTTCTCTCTCTTTTGAAAAGTGTGTATAGATATAATACGTGTGTGAGTGAAGAAGAAATCTTGCTCGGTTCATAGATCAAAGAAGTGCACAAGTCATGTTAGAAACTGGGACAAAATTACAAAGTTAGACAAAAACTTGAATCTATTCTATATAATACATTTTTAACTTTGCGATAATCGATGTTTCTTCTGCACATAGTTTTCAATAAGTTTAGAGCAAAATTTTAGTTAAATTACTTATACTTTTTCTCTGAGCAGAAAGGGTGAAACTTTTTTACTTGCACATGCTGAGAAAGAGAGAGAGAGACGATGAGAGTGTATTCACTTACATATTCATATAATCTCTCATAAATTTATGAATTGCATAGCATGTTGGCTACTGATACTGATTAGTACATTACACACATCAACATGCATAGTAGAAAAAAGAAAAACAAAACATGAGAATGTGCTTTTGTATGTGTGTACTTGAGTGAGTTCAACAACAACAATGTTAAATTATTATATTCTACGCTATCATTTGAAATTGTTGGCTTCTTATATAGTATGTATATACTATCTTCACGCAGAGAACACGAGTAATATTTGCGAATCAGCGCGTGAAAAGAGCCGCAATGTTTGGCTAAAATGATGTTTTTCGCATATTCACTGTGTCAATGGGACACTTTGTAGGATTCTAAGCTACCATGAAATAAATTTTTTTTAGTCATCAATCCTCAAAGTTTTGTGCCTAAGCTTCCATCAAAAAAAAAGTTTTTTTTACATTTTTTTAGTCCTACCACTTTGCAAATAAGTGACAATGTATAGAATATATTTCTCATCTCATCTCATCTGCTCTCACCAGAAAATTGTTAGCATTTAAGTGTCACATATGTGTCAAGCCTAAAAACTCAACGTCTTTGCTTCTTCTACATGTGTTTCTTCTATACTAATACAATATAATAGACGAAAAAAAGCAGAGCAATTACTTTTTCTCACTTTAGCTATGCATGACACAACTATTAATGCATTTGCAAAAACGTACAGAAATAATATATGAGATATTTTCCCTTAGCCATTTAACTATTTAGTTTAGTGTGTATATGTATGCTGATATATAATAATAGTAATGGTGCAATTACATTTCTGCTCTATGTCCATAATATTTGTGTGTGTATATTCATTTGGAGGTTTTCGTTGCAATTATTTAGTACTAGAGAGTTTGTTGGGCGTTTGCCGTTTTCAAAGAGGTAATAATAATATCATCGTCATGATGTTTGTATTGAAAACCATCCCCTTTGGCCAAAACTTAAATATACTCTTCAAGCAATTTTTTTTGCAAATGTTCTTGAAGCTTAATGTAAAATGCTAATATATTAATACTGCAATTTGTACATACACATACTAATATATCCTTCTTTAATTTTCCATGCAAACTTTTATTAGCTTTTCTATATGTATTTTGTGGCTTTTAAAAAAACTTTTTTTAAAGACGTACCTTCGTTTGGAGCAAAGAAAATAAAGATCCAAATCCAGAAGAAGAAGTTTTAATAGTTTTAAAAAGTTTTAGTGTCCTACTAATAATTCCCAAGGAGCCACTTGCTAAAGGCACACTTGTAGAATAAAGATTCAGGAAGAGAATAATATTGTAGTAGAGTAAAACCACGAAACTGTGCTAGAGTGATGATGAATTATTCACATTTATTTTTACACTGTGGATAATGATGACAATATAGTGGAGAGCCAAGTCAAAGAAAACACTGCCGACAACAACAACTGTGACTGGCTAACTAACTTTAACTAAACAGTGATGAAGTAAAGTTAGCTTGCTTCTCTCTCTAAAGTGAGTGGGCTGACAAAGCTAAAGGAGAGCTGAAGGACTTATTATACTTCAGTACCTCAGTTTTTCTTCAGTACTCACTGCATACATATATACATTTATATTGTAGCCTAGAATTGTGAGTAGTGGTGGTACAGTAATAATAAAAGTCGTTTTTGATTGTGAGAAATGTGTACTCTAACCCAAGGTAGTATATATGGGAAATCTGAAGTAACATAGTAAAGATATCTCTATATTCTTACAGAGTGATTGTACATTCAAGTCTCTTGAATATTATGGTGAGTGCAGCATCAGCTTTAGAAAAAGGGTTGAGAGAGATGTTGATGTTTTTCATACACATACCAAAAAGGCTTTTGCCAACTTATTGCAACTTGCAATTCTATCTGACTCGATGCTTGTTAGGATTGTTGGATGAAGGGAACAAGATCACAATAAGTTGTAGCGCAATGCATAACATAATACATTATGATATTATGTATGTACAAGTCACCACTAGTACTACTAATACTCTCATGTCAGTTAGTCTCACTTTGATGAGATATGCCAATGAGAATTTTAAACTAGCATTTACCCAAGAAGTATTATTATTATTATTACTATTACATTGCCTATCAAGTAAAGCCACAAAATGACGATGACTACTCTACTGCAATAACAACTCAAAAGGGGTAAAATGAGGCAATCCAAATAAATTCACATCAAAAGGGAGACAAATATATATATATCGTAGCAGTATACTACTACAAGGTTTTTCTTTTAAAGATATTACTACCCCCTTTAATTATGTATCTCAGGCTAAAGAGATTTTACTATGTAATAATGTAAAGAGTTATTCCTCCTTCTTTCGTACTTGTTGAACTGGAATTAGGTCGACTTTGACTAACTACTTTACACGACACGATCTCAGAACACCGCACCATATACACCGAGTTGGTGATTTTCGTCTCTCAATAAGTCAGTAGTACTCTCTGTCTGTCGTCCTTTTTCTATATAGTGTGTTGTTATGTTCTTTTAGAGTTGAAATGCTACAGGTAATAATAATTGTATATAAGAGTTACAGGTTACAACTGAAACAACCTTACAAGGCAATTCTACATATACTTCAATAATATATAAGACTTTGCTATATATTTCTCACTTGCCTTGTTGTTGTTGAGTGTCTATTATAATGTCTCTGCAACATAACAACATTTTTATATATATATTCCTATTCTCGACTTTGTAATAATGTTACATATAGAGCTGCTACGTAATTAAATTGTCACATGAAAGGCACTCTGTACTTTGCTAAGAAAAACAAAATTAAATCTTAATGGTAATCTGCGAAAGTTTAATTCTTCCAACCAGAAATTAATGACAGGAATCGAGCAGACTATATGCTACTCACACAAATATTTAATTGAACTTTGACGTGATTAACAACATGGAAAGTTCAGTCTAAGGTTCATATACTATGTATGTATATACTTCACATTAATTCTGGACAACTGTTATAGTGGAAGCACATATGTAAGTCTGTTTGTAATGTGTAACATGTGTCAAAAGTCTGATATTTCATACGTGGGCAGTTTAGTAAATATGCATATAACAGTAGGCTATAACTTCTCATATAGCAATTTAACTCAAATGTATTATTCATAACGAAGTCTGATGATGAAATGCAAATGTAATTTGACATATTCCTTGTACTATATATAGTGTTTACAGACAGACTACATAAGATCCACAAAGTTATATTATGTTATGTACATATCGTTCGTTCAATTATTGCTATACAATGTTCACTTACCTGGAAACCTTTCAGGAGACTTATTATTATTTGTTCATCATCACTACAAACTTTTGTATAATAATGAATATGAACTTTTGCAACTTCTTCTTCGAAGTCATTTTGTCAACTTGCTAGACTTATATTGCAATAAGTTGTACCTAGTCGTTATATTTCTTCAAGTGAATTGCTGAATTGTAACCCCGCATGTTGCTCTATGAAATTCTGTGTTAAGACGTGAATGAAGCTAATTGGTTGAATAAAGTAAATTCATATCATACTAGTTTTCTTTGGACATTGCAATGAGTATAACATATAAGTGGTTGAAAAATGATATCAAGTGGTCAAATATAATGAAGGCAATTGTGAAGGTTACTGTAAATGTCAATCTTTTTAATATGAATTTTTAAATTAAAAAATAGGCGTTTTTGTATAGTATTTCTTATGAAATATGTTGGAGACTGTTGAAATTGTTTTCTTTTGAAAACTATTGAGAGAAGTGAAAAACTTGTCGTAAACAGTAAATGAGATTTCTATTTTTGAAGTAAAAAGTATGACAAAATTTCTTAGTATAATATATAATAGAAAACATACATATTTCCATATTATAAGAAAAATTCAATTTGAGAAAAAGTGTCAAATGAAAATTGGCATTTAAAATTAGACACTTATTTTCCATATGCAACATAAGAATTTATAGATTCTTAGTTATATTTACTACGTTGTTTTCTTGTTAGTGACTGAAACCTAAAATAAAATTGATCATCTCGTTTTTCAATGTAGGTATAGAACTACAGTTTCTGTTTTGCGATGTCTACAATAAATTTTCGAATCTACTAGTGAATTTCCCTAGAATAGACTGCCTTAGTACTCTTGTACATTTGACATTAGCACCACTTGTGCCTTTCTCGTAGTTACTGTCTAAACCAAAAACACTTAATTTTATTACACAGTGATGCACTTTGTACTCTTGTTTCTCTCTTATTGTTGTTTATTAGTACAGCCATAAAATAGTACTGGAGTAAAAAAAGAGGAATAGATGTCTGTCTGTCCAATATAAACAACAGAACGTGCTTCTGTTTGTTTCTCTGAATCTTTTACAATTCTACGTAAAAAGCAGGTATAATAATATAATGTCTAGTTGAGTCAGAGAGAAAGGATGAACAAAATATGTTTTTTTCTCTAAGAGTTATGGTCACATCTCACATTCTATAAACTAGTACATGTGAGTAGAGAGAGAGAGAGAAGAGAAAAATGCTTTATGCCTTTCTCCTGTTTTGTTTCACATCACCAGAGTCATATGCTACATTTTTGTGATATTACATTTTTTGCATATTCTACACATGTTTTTTTGACCAACTAACTGCCACTAGAGTAAAGTGTAGAGATGTTACTACTACCAGAATGTAGTAAACATGCAAATGTAAGATTTATGCATATTCACTCTCCATTTCCTTTCTTTCTGCCACTTCTTGAAACATATTATACACACATATTACTTTTTTTACTGCACATTCACTACATTATATAAGTATAAATATACGTACGTACTTCCAGCAATCATTTTAGTACAAGTCAGTTGAGCAATTTAATATGTTTATATTGGAATTGGAACAAGGCATAAGGAAAAGGAGAAGTGAGGATTTGTGTAAAAGTGGCAGTTTAGTTCTCTCTTAAACGACTACAACATTCTTTTCTACATTCACTTAAAATACTTTGGAGCTATTTTCTGCATCTGGAAGTTATTATATACAGCTTGTTGTATCGTGCTGCAATGCAAAATATGTGTTGTCAACTATGGATGACGACACGTGTTTATTACATGCCTTTCAAAATGAAGCACCTGGAAAAGTTGGAAATTTATGTGGGAGTGTCCACTTATTTCATCTGTAATTGTATAGTAGGTGAACATGTCAAAATTCTGTGTGTGCACTCATTCACTTGTCCAAATCATCTCGTATGCTTTTGAATTTTCCAGAGAGAGAGAAAAAGAAAGAAAGTAGGATTTTTTAGTATTATTATTACCATTTATTATTTGCGTTTGTTCTTCCTGGTGCTTAATGATGCCCATTAGACTTATTTCTACTCTGTACTTTTATATTTTTTAAAATAGCAACATTTCTGTGGGCTGCTGAAGACTCTATTGGAACAAGAAGAAACTTTAGAACACAAATGTACAATGCATTACTAATAACACTAATTGTCTTGAAGAACTCTTATAAGTTTTTTCCATGTTTAATAACTTTACTCTCTAGCTAGCTAGCTGCCTTTGCTTATTTCAGGAGGACTATATAATCCAATTAGAGAATGTAAGGAAATAAGAGAAGCCTCATGACTGTATTTTGTTCTTTAATAATCTTCTTCATCTTCTTCGTTACTACACATATATTCATGCTGCTATATAATAAGAGTTAACATGTGGCTTAAGAATTATGAATGCAAGCTTATTTATTCTGACTGAATTTACATTTTTGTCCATGGTTCTATAGTATTTCTTCTTATATTTTGCAAGAGATTTACTACAATAATGCACCTAGAATGTAGAAAGCAAAATCTCTCTTGGCTATTAAACTACTTTTTTCATTTTATGAGTCTTATATCTTTCATATGTACATTTCATAAAGTGTATACACCTATGAGTAACAGACAAATTAGTTTCCACTGGTCTTGTACACTTTTGGTCTACTTTTTTTGCTATCTAAGCTCTATTATATTATAGGCTAGGTGAGCACAAGAGGAAAGGTTATATTTCCTTAAATTGTATATTTTTTGGCACACTCTTTTTCCTTTTTTCTCATTTCACACCAACATGAGTATGGAAAAACATCTTTTCATTTATGACGGTTGAGTTATTGTGCATCCTTGAGCACAGATAAATTAGATAGTCTAAGAAGAGAAACAAGAGAGAGAGAGAGATCCAGCTTCTAATAACATTTTCAACAAGATAGTTTTCTTATATTTATGTTATGCATCTCCTATATATTTTTCTCTTTACCATAAAAATAATAATAATATCTAAACTCGTTTACATTGCTCATTGTATGTATAAGCTAGCATGTTATATGATTCTCATCTCATTTCCCGTCCTCTCATCATTTAGATATGTTTCCAGTTTTCATCAGTATACAAGAAAAACTCACTGGAGAAACATTAAACTGCACCTGCGTCATAGTCAAAAACTAAAATTTCCTCAGTGGCTCTCAAATAAGTTTTCATATGGCTAGGGCACACTTTTATGTTTGCTCTTAAGGGCTTCTTCAAAACTTGGACCAAGAGTGTTATGTTGGAAACACTTATGGATAGACAGAGAAAGAGAACTTGCATTTAGTACTTTGTGAGACTTGCAGAAAATTTGTACATAGGAGTACGAAAGCGTAGTGTTTTTTGCTGTATGTGTCTAATAAGGCATTGTTATATGAGAGAGAGAGAGAGAAGAGAACGACTTGACTCTGAAACTCTGAGACTCTCAGTTTCTGTTGAGACTTCCTCCAGTTTGCAACTCAGTTCTTTCTGAGCTCGCAAAATCAACAGTGCTACTAAAAATACTAACCGTTTTATTTCTTTTCTGTGACTGACTGATTGTCACTAGTATATCATTAACAACCTATTTGTCAGTATAATTCCAACAATAAGAAAATATTAAAAGAAATTCATCTAACGAAGACACATAAAGTGACAGTTGAATAGCAAAATTGCAAGTTACTGGGGTTGAGTGATAACCAACAATAATGTGTAATATCAAAGTCTACTGCACTACTTTACTTGTTTGATTTTCTTTGAATTAACGAATTTTATTGTGACCTGAAAACAATTCTTACTATATCCTACTACGCAGCATTATTTCAACAGATCAAAAAACTTTCTCCATTGTCTTCTACATTTCTCTCACAGTCTCCCGGATTTCGATAAAGTCTTGTAAAACTTTTGAGGAATTTCCATTACTTTACATTACAGTTCATCACTAAAGAAAAGCCAAAGACTTTTTAAACAAAAAGTAAGTGAACTCATTTTATTATTATTCTAAAAACCTTAGTAGAGAAAAGTAGAGTCGTTATTGAATTGAGATTTGAGTAGACAGAAGAATAAAGACTTGCTTTAGTAAATTACTTGTCAAAAACTGAAATTCTCATGTTAGTAGTTGACAATAAAACTTTTTTTGCTAACAAAATCGAAAACTCTCAGTTTCACATTCCCCTCATCTCATGTGAATATATTGCAATTGTTCTATCTGCCTTGTGCAGACATAATAACAAAAGAGTCACAAGATGTTACAATATGTAATACTACCGGCTCACAAAAAAAAGTTCAATTATTACCTTTTTCCATTTTGTTCTTTTTCTTTTTTGTCCTTTCTCCTTATATGTGATCTGATATCCTTCCTTGTGTTAAAAAAGTTTCTGTTTTAAACTTGTACTTACGACTTTCACTAGTTTAAGTGTGTAATACATAAAACAGAATCTGAAAAAAGTTTTCAATACTATATATCTTGTTGTAAGTATAGATATAGGCTTAATGCCATAGAGTAGAAAAAGAACAAAGAAAAAATTCTCCCGCCTGTTCACTTTCTCTATTTTCTTTCTTTAACATGTGCCCTTTGCATAGGTCATTTACCCACCACACAAAAGATTGTGAACAAAGAGTAAAAAACCATTTGAGACCATTTTTTATAACTAGAAGAATTAGATAATGTCATGAGGGCGAGTGTCTTTGTATTTTTTGAGAGATGTTGTGTTTGTGTGTGCTCAGTAAGCTATATAAGACCATTTTTTAAAAGAAACTAGAGTTTTGCGTAAAGTAATTAATCACTTGCTGTAATGGGGAACAGAAAAAAGTATAAAAGGATAAGAACTTATTTTAGTATTTAAAAAAGAAAAGTTGAATGGTGTTGTTACGCAATACAATGAGAGCTTATTCAGTTAGACATTAGTATAATTTATTTTATTACGTAGTACATTATGTAGCATTATACATATTAACAAGTGTATGATAATGAGAGAATGAAACTAGAAAATTCGCATTGTTTGTATAGAGAAAAACAAAAAAGAAACTCATGTCATTTACAAAAAGACTTTGAAAAGAAATGAAACAAAGTTTCAGGATATAAAAAGAGAAGACGCAATTTATTTAGTTAGAGAGAAAGAGAGAGAGACATAAGAAAAAAGATGGATGTGTTGTAGAAAAGTTTTATCAAAGGCTGTCACTCCTACTTCATTTATTTAATTAATGTTCATTGTATTTCCGAGTTATAATGAGTTTCATGTGTATTAAGGCCGAAGATATGATATTTTTTAGAAAGAAAATAATTATAATGAAATGGTATTGTCGTTTTTAAGCTACTAAATTCTCGTAATCAAGGATCTTGATATAATATAGAAAATATCCACTCATCAAGACCAAATAAAAATCAAAAGGTGTTGAACAATTTCATTGCTCAAAAATCTTGCTGTGATATCCAAACCAAATTTTTATGGAAAAGTTCAGGTAATTAAGTTTGCGGTTTTTTTGGCCACAAACTTTAGAAATGTAGTGAGGATGGTTTTTAGTCTGTAATCGTAAGTCTCCGTTTCTGGCTCAAGTTTTTCATTTAATTACCACTATGCTATTATATTATACTATCAACCATTAACAGTAGTTGGATTTTCTTTCATTACACTTTCACATTATTATAGTTACGTGTTTGTCGGCACTCGGTAGATACAAAAGAGAGACTTCATCGCCTTTTCTTTTATAAGATTCGTCAAACAACATGTACTAGCTTTGATCCTCTTTTGGGCTTTTTTCCAAAGTTTTTGTACGCTCCAGAGTACTTGTAGTGCCAGAAAATTTTTGTATTTCCTCCTTACTATATGAATCATTGGATAAAAAAGACACTCTTTTACTCTAAAGTGGTTTTCCTCTAATTTCTATCTCTCTGTCTCTCTGTCTTCAAAAGTATTCATCTAACTCTAAATTCACACATCAATGAAAAATTGCATGATTAGATAAAATTTCATTTCATTTGATAGTTATAGTGATTGCAACATACATTCTCTGACTTTTAAATACCTCTTCTTGCTCTTTTCTCATTACTCTATGTCTCCAACTTTAATGCACTGGTGACATTCAATAGAAGTTGGTAAAGCCACATTCATTAATTTGTTAATTAGAAGGTTCAGACTTTAATAGTACTACTACTTACTATATATGTGGAATCTCTCAAATCCACTATGCAAAGAAGCTCTCTTTACAGGTCATTGAACACAGAGAGTTAAATAAATCTTTGATGTTTGAGCAATTAGTAGTATACTCTGGAAACATGTTGTAAAGCAACTTAAAAGAAACATAACATAAAATACTCTCTAGTGAGTGGTATATAAACTCTATACTATTATATATACAACACAGATTCTCTCTACTAGTAAAGTCTCAACTTGATATAAATTAGGATAAATTGCTACGTGCAAAAATTTTGCAGGAGAGCAACTCAGGTTTGGTTTGAGAGAGAGAGAGAATTTGTGAGGAATAACAAACACTTTGTGCCTTGTGCAAATAGAAGCTTAATATGTTATTCATGCAGTCTACGCATTCACTTACAAACAAGAAGATGTAGTAGATGTGTACAGTTAATGCTAGTCATAGTCACTAAATAAAACGAGCAAAGACAGATGCAAAGTTG
>VCNE01003188.1:0-11367 GCA_009869805.1 Oncopodura yosiiana | reverse complement strand
AAAAGAATGGCTCAGAAAAATTGTCTCGTTAAGAATTTGGAGGCTGTAGAAACTTTAGGAAGTACCTCAACAATTTGTAGTGACAAGACTGGTACATTGACTCAAAATCGTATGACAGTAGCTCATATGTAAGTTTATTTATTGAGGATAAGAAATTATTAGAAGAAATATAATTTAATTATTGTTGTATAGGTGGTATGATCTCAAAATTTTGGAAACTGATACAACTGAAGATCAAACTGATGCTAATTATAGTAAAGATAGTCCTGGATTTAAAGCATTAGCAAGAGTAGCAACATTATGTAATCGTGCAGAATTTAAAGGTGGACAAGAACATAAACCAGTTATGAAAAGAGAAATTAGTGGTGATGCTTCAGAATCAGCTTTACTCAAATGTATGGAATTGGCTTTTCATGATGTTAAAGGAATTCAATCAAGAAATCCAAAATTGGTTGAAATTCCATTCAATTCAGCTAATAAATATCAAGTTTCTGTACATTTAGTAGAAGGAACAGAGTCTCATGTTGTTGTAATGAAAGGTGCTCCTGAAAGAATTTTTGAAAGAAGTTCAACAATATTTGCTAATGGATCAGAACAAAAAATTGATAATGCTATGAAACAAGCTTTTACTCAAGCATATGAATTGCTTGGTGGATATGGAGAACGTGTACTTGGATTTTGTGATTTAGAACTTCCAAAAGATAAATATCCAAAGGGTTACAATTTTGATGCAGATTCTGTCAATTTCCCTGTTAATGGAATGAGATTTCTTGGATTGATTTCAATGATAGACCCTCCTAGAGCTGCAGTACCTGATGCTGTTGCAACTTGTAAGTACATGAAAAACATTTATCTAAAAATATTAATTCTTAAAAAATGTATTTTTCTTTAAATAGGTCGTTCGGCTGGTATCAAAGTTATTATGGTTAGTTTAGTATAATATCATCATCATTTATTTTAAGATTCATGAATTTTTTGTTTTCACTTCAGGTTACAGGAGATCATCCAATCACTGCTAAAGCTATTGCCAAGAGTGTTGGAATTATTTCCGAAGGAAATGAAACTATTGAAGATATGGCTGCTCGACTTGGTGTTCCTGTTAGTGAACTTAATCCACGAGATGCTCATGCTTGTGTTGTACATGGTGGTGAATTAAAAGATATGAATGAACAACAAATTGATGAAATTTTAAAATATCATAGTGAAATTGTATTTGCTCGTACAAGTCCACAACAAAAATTGATTATTGTTGAAGGTTGTCAAAGACAAGGTGCAATTGTTGCTGTAACTGGTGATGGTGTAAATGATTCTCCAGCATTGAAAAAAGCTGATATTGGTGTTGCAATGGGTATAGCTGGTTCTGATGTTTCTAAACAAGCTGCTGATATGATTTTATTAGATGATAATTTTGCATCTATTGTAACTGGAGTTGAAGAAGGACGTCTCATTTTTGATAATTTGAAAAAATCTATTGCATACACTTTAACATCTAATATTCCAGAAATCTCACCATTTCTTATGTTTATTGTCTTCTCTATTCCTCTACCATTAGGAACAATTACAATTTTATGTATTGATTTAGGAACTGATTTAGTTCCAGCTATTTCATTAGCATATGAAAAACCGGAAGCAGATATTATGAAAAGAAAACCTCGTGATTCTAAAAGAGATAAATTAGTTAATGAACGTTTAATTTCTTTGGCTTATGGACAAATTGGAATGATTCAAGCGTTAGCTGGGTTCTATGCGTATTTTGTTATCATGGCTGAAAATGGATTCTTACCTTGGGATCTTTTTGGACTACGTTCTGCATGGGATAGTCGTGTTAATAATTTCTTACAAGATTCTTATGGACAAGAATGGACTTATGCAACAAGAAAGAAGTTGGAGTATACTTGTCAAACAGCATTTTTTGTTGCTATTGTAGTAGTACAATGGGCAGATCTCATTATTAGTAAAACTAGAAGAAATTCTGTTTTTCAACAAGGAATGGGGTAACTTTATAAACATTTCTGATTTAAATAAATTAGTGATTCGTTATTAACTAAATTCCATTTAATTTGTCCTTAATAGAAATTGGATTTTGGACTTTGGCTTGTGCTTTGAAACACTTTTAGCTATCGTTCTCGTCTACTGTCCTGGTATTGATGTAGCTCTCAAAACTCAAAAACTCAAGTATTTAGAAATATTATCAAATTCATTTAATTATATATTCATGTCTTTATTTTTCTATATTTTAATAGAATTCAATGGTGGTTCCTTGCAATTGCATTTTCATTATTAATTTGGGTTTATGATGAAATTCGTCGTCTTCTTCTTCGCCGATCTCCAAAAGGAGGTTGGGTAGAATTAGAAACTTACTACTAAAAAAAGTTATCTCTACGTCCAACAAAAACAACAACAAAACTCTACCAACAAAAAATTTCTAGTCACTACTTCTACTAAAATTGAAAGTCATTTTGTAATTTGTCTCTAAAAAATCTTGTATAATTTCGTGTAAAGAATATCGAAAAAGGAGTATATAAATGTAATATGGTATTAAAAAGTATAAGTAAAATTAAATGAAATGAGTAATAACGCATTGTAAATAATTTTATAATTCGAGTTTTTTTATTATATCTTTTATTTAAATGCTTTCGACAGTTTACATTATATATTGTAGTTTTATATATATATATAGTGGTGTATGTTTATATATAGTATATTCTGTTGTTTTTTTATTTCATCATCGCAGTCAGCAATAAACCTTTTACGTACTCTTTCATTGTTATTTTCTGTATAATGATTATTTTTTTTGTAATAGCGATTTTTTTATAATTTAGTGATTTGTGTTTTTTTAGAGAGAAGAAAAAGAGATAGTAGAGAGTTATGATTTTAATTATGTATAATTTTACAGTTTATAATGTACAATTTAACATTCCCTTCGTTTTGTATATCTGCACTCGTGTACTTTTTACAATTTTTTATATAGAGCTTGTATTGATGGAGACTTGTAAATAATTAAGAATTGTTTTACTACTTGGAAAATTGGAAATATGCTTTGATTTAACATTTTCTTTACTACTAAACACAAGGGACATTTATTTTTTGTTTGTACTGTAGATAGAGAGAGGAGACTTTATTGCAAATCTTCTTACATATTTGAGACATATTTATAATTTTCTTATATCCTGAGTTGGTTTTATGAGAGTGTTTTTGAGAAATCAAAGCATATTTCTTATTTGTAGGAAAGAAAAAACTAAAAAATAAGAATTTTCTGTCCATATGCCACGATCTTCTTAAATCCGTTCAATTTTCTACAATATATTTTTTTAGCTGTCTGTGCTTGATGGTTTTCTTCTCTTACTATTTCTTATATGTATAACAATAATAAAAGTTTTACCTATATTATATTTTTTGTGCAAATAGAAAAAAGGACATGATTGACACATACAGATATATAGATTAAAAGTATTGTAGTAAATATAGTAAAAGATTCCTCATTTTTTTATACATATTACTATGAGATGAGAAATATATATATCACTTTTCTAAATACAAGAGTATACACAATATACTAATTGACGGCTGCTGGATAAGAATATTTTATAATATAATTTTCTCGAGTAAAAAAACATGTATTTAGGTAGAAGAGTAGCCGTCATTAAAAATCTACTGTACAACACAATATACAATCATAATTTTTTAATTATGTATTTAAGTACTACTCTGTACAACATCAAGTACAACACAAATGATTACATCAAGTTTTTCTCTTTTGTCTCATTTCTTTTTTAGAATTGTAGAAAATGACATTTACTTTAGGACACAACATATATAGAAACAACAACACCAATAAGTTGTAAAATGTACTCTAATAAAAAATACAAATTGAGTTTTTTTCTTCTTTGAGTTGATGGTTATATAAGCGTCTTCTAGTATGTAGTTTTTTCATACTTTAAAATATGGAATGGAATATATTAAAAACTACATATTATAAAGGATTATATTATATAATCAGAAGAAGAGAACGGAAGTATATATATTTAATATATTTTTCTAAATTTTTTTCAGTGCTCTTTCTTCATAAATTGAGTGCATTTTTTTATTTTATCCCTGTGCTGTAGTATATTGTGTCCAATGTGTCATGTGTATATTGTGTCTGTGATGATGATAAATTACCAGTTTTCTAAAAATTAGTAAAGCTTTTTTTAACATTTGACTCTTTTGACTTTTGTTAGCTTTGCATATATAATAGTTATTTTTTTGTATCTATCTCTATTTTATAAGGTGATGAAAACACGTCTTTTTTTAATATTCATTCCGACTTTAACAACTTTTGACTCTCGATATATTTGTCTGAACTGCGCTGACTTTTTTCTCTTTAACTAATAATAGTAGTAGAGTACAAGATTTAATTATTATTGAGGTATGATAATATTGTTTTTGTAATGTAGCTAAATTACTTGTCTTGCAGAAATATTTACAGTGCTAGACAGCTACATTGTAGAAGCATTTTATATAATAAGTAGAGATGAAAATTTAAAATGTATTTTTTTTAGTTAACATCATCAAGTTTTATCATCTAAATATATTTTGTAATATATTTTTTATTAAGAGTAGAAGAGAGAGAGATGAGAGATGAAATAGTCAAAAATTTGTAATATATATTTTGAAGGAGAAGAGAGATGAAGATTAAAGGTAAAAGGTTTATTAGAGAGAAACGTGCAATAAATATTTTTTTTATAGAGAGAGTGATTATAGTTTAACATTTCTGTACATTTTTCTGGTAGTGAGACACCTGTGTTTTTATTAGCTTCCTCTGTAGCTTCATGATCATCTCTATAATCTAGAGCTCTACACTATATATCTTATATATAGTTTATATAGGTACATACTCTCATTACTTATTTTATACTCATTAAGGATGTCAAACTTTTTTTAAGACTATAAGATTTTCCTAGTGTACAAGTCTATATGTCAACAAGAATATTATTTATTAGTTTATTAGTACAACAGGCTAAAAGTGGCAACAAGTGTCTAATTACAACTTTCTCTTTACTCTTATTTTTTTCTCTCTTCCAATGTTTTATTTTCCAATTCATGACACTTCAATAAATCTCCTCTATCTAACTCAATAGGTCGATAGACTACTGACTTTTGATTTTGCGTAGCTTGATTAGTTTTTGGTTAGTTAGATAATAATTTTGTCTTAAAATGTATCTATTATAATGAACATCATCATATATACGCACCTTGCACCTTCTTATAGTTATATATCGATTTTTATATAAATATTTCTAGTCAAGTGAGTAAATGCAAGTTTTGTCTTCATTTTGTGAGTTATTTTTTTAAAGACTTATTACTTTCTACACCTAATATTTTTAAGTCAAGAGCAAGAAAGAAAATTAGAGAAAGCTGCAGGAAGTTTCATTCCTGATGATTTAAGACGCCGTGTGAATTTAAATTAGTTCCGATGGCAAAAAAATATTCATGGAGAAAAGATGAGCGAAGAGATGTCTAATTAAAAGTTTTCATTCTCACTTTTTAAAATTCATCGAAATAAAATATTTTTTAGTAAGGCATTCTCGGTTGAGTTTTTCTAGAATTTTGTCCAGCTACATTTGAATATACGTTTCATTTACTTTCCAGTGCATTTATTTTTTTAAGAATTAGTACGATTTTCCAACAATTATCTTCAATCCATTTAGTGTACTAATGGTACTTACTATTTAGTAATTTACAACTTAATACAAAAAAGTTAAGGATTGTAGTTCCTCGAAGTAAATCAGACGGCGTCTTTAACCAACAGACAGAGATTAGGAGAAAGTATTTTTTGCCAACATTACAAAAGCTGTTTCCACTTAAAGCACATCGACAACAATTCACAAACACAACAATTTTTTACAACACTACACACGTTACATCACAAGAATTACATAACTAATCACTAGAAAGCAACTGACAAGAAACGAAACTGCACAAGTCTTAGAAAATTCTTTTAGACATAAGTATTAGCACACACATGTGCATTTGCTTAATTAACCTTTTACTTTATAACAGTCTCCTTTGAACTTTTCTTCAAGACTTTTTATACAGCTTCACAACTCAAATTTTCAAAATGAACCATAGAGCCATATAAATACTAAAAAAGCAGACAGAAGCACATATAGAGAAGAGAAACACTAATTAATTGATGAGAGAGACAGACACAAGACAACATGAAAAAATTGTGTATATATACATTTATGTAAAGAGTTTTAATATATATCTAGTGAGACTTTTTCCAACTCTCATTTTAGAGAATAAGAATCTACATAGGGAAGAGAAATATGTGTGTAGGCCAAGACGGCAATGCTTTTTCATATCATTCTTGAAGTACACTTTAAGAGTACAACAAGAACAATATAGTAGACAACAACTTACGAGTATGGTACACAATTAGAGATAGTTACATAATCACATATGATACAAGAAGAAGAGCACATTCAATTAAAGCAATGCAATGTACAGCACAACAACAATGTATAGAGAAAGAGAAGCACATTCAAAGAGATATATAATTAATTGCTAGAGCTCTTTTCTAAAAACCAGCTTTTACTCTGACTATTATATTAGTTTTAATGTAATTAGTACTAGACTTAAAATTTACTCTCAATGACTTTTATTAGAGGTANTAGAGCTCTTTTCTAAAAACCAGCTTTTACTCTGACTATTATATTAGTTTTAATGTAATTAGTACTAGACTTAAAATTTACTCTCAATGACTTTTATTAGAGGTAACTCATCTACGCTAATTTATATATGTTCTCTCTCTTCCAACATTTTTTTTAGATTGTTGAGTTGAGACTAATTTTTTTGTGACAATGTGTTATGTTTGCTGTTAGTTTTTTTTTGTGAGGTACATTTTTAACTTTAGCTGTCATCTCAATATTACTTTTTGAGAACAGAACACAACAGACAAACTGCTCGCTCCTGACTTGTAAAAGTTTGTGCTAGATTTTATTTTAGAAGAATGTGACGACATATGATGTTTGAGTTAAATTTCTTAATTATTATTAGAGAGAGAGACTTTTTCTTTAAGAGTTTACAAAATTGAGCATTAAATATGGATTTTTCTTATTTTTTAAAGATTGAACAGAGTTTTTCTTAATATAGATGTAGCACTAATTAATCACAAATTACATTATTTTAGCTTATATGTGTGAAATGGCAATTTAAATGCATTCATTCATTCCATACCTCTTTCTTTTTTTCCTATATCATATTTTAGAAAATAAATAATAAAATCCGACTTTTAGTTAGCATTCTACTACTAACTAATATTTTTGCGGCTTTCTCTCTTTCTGTGTTGCCTAATTTAAAATTTTTTTCATTGCGTGAATTATTGCCTAAAATGCTCAAGTTGAATAACATTTTTTCCTTTCTATATATTTTCATCAATAGTAACTTTTTGAATTTTTATAGCGATATATTTTCTGTAACTCTTACGAACAATATACTTTATTATTTTTTCCCTAATATAGATTTTTTTCGAGGTCCCACTCACTTCCAGTTAATTGCTGAACAACATCATGTGTATGTCTGAATTTAATTGTTGATATTTTTTTTGGTTTACTATGTAACAATTGTACATATTAGTATAATCTAATCGTGCATTTTAATAAAGAGCTTAAATATATATCTTATATCTTAGAAGAGATTTTAAAAATCTTTTTCTTCTAGCTCTAGCCTCCGTTTTGACTTTCGTTCTCTTATCATCGAAAATAGTTTTTGGAGTAGCAGTTAACTTTAATGGCAGTTTTGCTGGCAAGTCAGAGGTCATCTTGAGGTTTGACACTTAAAGTGACGAAACCCTATACACGATCCTTTTTTTCAAATACAAATCTCATCAAAATGAAAAGAGTTTTTGAGTCCTAGGCGAGCGAGTGAGAACGAGTGAAAAAACAACTCGATCGCAACATTCGACGACAATTTTTATCTGCTACTCTTCAAAACGTCAACCAAAGTCCTTATATAAGTTTAGTTATATATTGGTACTGTACTACACAACAGCCTTTTGAAAATCCTTCAGCAATAATATATAGAACTTTTAGGGAAGCAAATATTTTTAGATGCCTAATTATTTTTTCTTATTCTTTATCTGATACTTTCTCTCAGCATTCAATATTTGCTTTTCCTATAGCTTAAGATTTCTTAATTTACTTTCACGTTTTTAAAAATACAGTTACTTTTTTAGAGATAGTTATGTATTGCTTTAGTTTCTTCTTCGTTTGTGAACATTTTTGCAGTTTTTTGCATTTACTATAATAGTATTAATGGGAATTTAGATGATAGCAACTATAGAGTTTTTTTATGCCAAAATTTTGAAAAATAGTGTTGTCGAATTATTTTGATTCATTATCATTTCTCTCGCTAGTTAATCTTTTCGAGTTCAGTTGTAAATTTGAAATGCATTTTTAGAGACAAATCTCCATAATTTATGTCATCTTCAGGTTATTACAGCATTAGCACAAAAAGCTTGGATAAAAGCACAAGCTCATTTTCAATTCTAATTTTCTATTTACGAGATCACTCATCAGCATTTTCTCTCTATTTATGTTTCTAATTTAGCAGCAGAGGCAAAGGTGATATATATATTATAGCAATTGAAGGAAGTTTCTTTTTGAGAAGACTGACTTTTTTGACTCTCTTCACTTCTTTACTGACTTTGTGAATTTGGATGAAATTGTTCAACATTCACACTCATTCAATTCTCTTACTAAAAGTTAAAGTGGCTTCATTGCTAGCCTATAGTTTTATAATAAATATGGAAAGTCTCAATTTCTTAAAAGTGTTGTGTGTATATTAATTTGCTTTTCACTTTGAACACACTATATATTTTTTTCTACAAAGTACGTATATAGTAAAGTAACCTCTCTAATTCTATTAGAGAATTGCTAAATTGCTGGTGTGAAGTGAAGTAATGTCTTTTTTGTGGTTTGCTTTCATTTTAGTCATTTTTAACTGTGCTTCTCATATTTTTTTCTTCCGTTGGTGTTTACAAGTACTTTAATAACGTGTCTCAATTTTGACAATTCCTCATTAGTTTTATAATATTTTCCCCTAAATTACTTTTATTTCGAAGTATTTCATAATCTGTGGTTTGACCTCCTATAGAGAGATTTCTGTGAACTTTTTTGTTGTTTGACTACCTGTGACTCTTTGACCTATAAAAAAGCCTTATATGTATTTAACACTCTTGCAACTCAAAATATCTCTTATGAAGGAACGACAGAAAAATGAGATTGGAACGTGTAGCTAGAAAACTCTACACAAGGTAATATTGGAGTTGTCAACAGGAATCAAGTGAAAGTAAAAAAAAGTCTTTTCAGGTGAAAGTCAGAAGAGAGAAATTAGTTAATGGTAACAGGCTGAGATGGACTCTATTACTTTTGTATTTACTAAACTGTCTCTTGTTTTCTACGAGACAAATGAATCAATAATTTCTCTCTTCTTACAATAGACGACACAAGTAATGACAAACGTATAAACGGGAAAGAATAGGAATGGAATAAATTGACCTTAGATAATTCTTGGAAATCTTTTACAAAAAGTTTTTTTGAGCTTATAACTAAAGTTAATGTAGAAAATGTAAGTAGAAAAAATGAAGATAGTATAAAATTAAGTAACTAGGTTTTTTGAGTCTGCACAACAGTATTGGACTGACTTTTTCTTCTGTTGCTTCTTCTTGTCGCAATTTGTATTGATGGACGTTGTTGTTGTTGTTTATGATGATGATGACATTTAGTTTTGCGACAGTTGTGACGATGGTAGTTTTTTACTAGTTCACTCTGATAATCTCATGGACCGCCAACCACAAGCTCTTGTCAATCGGATCCGTAGAAATGTGACGAGCAAAGAAGTGACGACTGGACAATACTGCTCAAAGCTATTTTTGCTGGAGTGTATTGACCTACTGGCATTGTTGCTTCTCTTTTTCGGCACGTTCTTTCTGCAGCCTGTATTTTAAAAATCATATTTACTTTAGTACATTCATTTCGTAGTCAGAGTCATTAATTTTCACACCACCAATTAATTAATAATTTTAGTATGACAAAAAAACTTGATTAAAAGTCACTCGCCAAGACTTGGATTATATATTTATTAGTAGAGTTGTTAATTTACCTTCGAAGAAGTGAAGGAATCCCATAGACTTTGCGTGAAAGGAAAACAGAGTCAAAAGCATTTTTCATCAGCAATTTTTAGTCATGATTTTATATGCCTTATTATGGAGTGTACACATAGTTAAAAATTTAAAAGTATTACAACAGTGGATAGAGATTAGAATTAAGGGTTGCAGGGATAGACAATTAACTAAAGTTAAATGCTAAGTAATTTAATGGTGTAGTAAGTAAAGCAATATTAAATTCATTCAATGACAAGCCAATGTTTAGATTTGATGACGTTCAAAGTTTTACATTACAACGTGAGATGTTAAAATTGTTAATTAGTTGAGGTGACTGCAATACCGAGAATGCTACAATATGAATTGTAGCCAACTCTGACACACATTGAGTCTACGTTGATCGTCACAATTTATAACAACTACATTTCAATTTGTAAACTAAAAAGATGAGCAAAAATAAGTATCCAAAAAATCAATCACAGCTCACAACCTTCCACATGTGCATTCTAAAATATATATATACTGTATAAACAAACACACAATAATAAAAATGCTCTCATAGAAAAAAAATAACAACTATTGTTACGTTTTATTTCACCATAAATGTCATGTGCTAGTAGCTTTTTGGCAATAGTAAAAAAAAGAAAATTTAGTGAGTTCCGAGGTGAGCTTTTGGGTAAAGCTAATATATCTTCATTCAATTGTGCTTCACGCAATTTTATTATTTTCTCTAATAAATTAGGTTAGTGTTACACATTACAATTGCACGCTACTATATACTACTTACTATATAGCGTTGTTTTAAATTGACAACAAAAAAAAATCACAGCAAAAATAATATTATATTTTAGTATTTATAAGCAAAATTATAATACATAATTCTTTTGGCAAATTGCTGGGCTAAATCTAATGTTTTGATTTCACACTGGAAGAATCAAGTCTCAAACTTACTTATTTTTCGACTGTCGCATAAATTTTTGGATCTTCTTCGCTGCCTGATGTTCCCTCCTTTGATACGTCCTCCTATTTATATTTTTAAGAATTGATTTGTAAATTGATATTTATTGTTGACAAACATTGAACATGGAACATTGATGTGATTGTTGGAGTTTAAGACAGAGGTGAACACTCAGCTAACATTTAGTGTGCGACACATAGGTTGCAGGTATAGTTTCTATATGATTCTAAAGTCTAAATTTTTTCATTGTCTAAAATTCTCT
>VCNE01003187.1:0-15627 GCA_009869805.1 Oncopodura yosiiana | reverse complement strand
CCATTGTCCATTTGCTTAGCATTTGTTATAAAATTAGAAGAATTCTTTATTCTTCTTCTTCATGGAATTACACAAATATTTCAAAAATTCTTTATACAAGTTTCTTTGACAGATGTTGGCTGGTTGGCTGGTATTTTTTTAATCTAATAATAAGTGGAGAGATTAACAATTGAATTGTTGAATTTACATTTTTCATCATCTAAACAAATTATGATTTAACAACGACACATCAAAATCAACAGTCAGTTGATAGTTTTAACAGAACAGAGAGAGGAAAATTGGGAACAACAGATTTGTTGCGTCTACTCCTATGAATGTCTCTCTCTTTTTCTTCACAATTTCATTTTTGGATTATATAAAGACACGGATATCATAAAAACTAGACAAAAGAGTCATAAAATTTTACTATAATAATATAAAAGCCCGCACACACCATCCACCAGAAGAAATTTCTTCTTGATCCGCATTTGTATATATTGTAGACTGAGGAGAAAAAGAAGATTCTGAAGAAGTCTTCGAGGAGAATATGATACCACCCAAAAGTCTTTACAACATCTTGTTGGGTTATCTTGGCTGTTTGAGTGAGACCATTTTATTATTTGCCTTGTTTGTAGTCTTGTAGTTATTAGTCTCATATCTTCTTTTCTTCATGATCCCTTCAACTTGACGTCACAATATGTAATATCATAAAACCTATATTATAAAGGTTCGTCGACTTGCTTATATTGCTTAAGTATATATTGAGAAATGAATTGACTTTTGCTTTTCAAGTCTCTCTTAGTATTATTCTCTTATCACACTGTTGGTGTTCTTGTCGTGTCCTCAATTCATCACCATATATCACGAGAAAAATTGACCATTTTGTCTGTCTTAGATTTTCTTGCTGACCATGAGTCAAGTCAAAAAGATTTGTTAGATGAAGAACGAAGTGTTTGTGATGGTGTCAAAATTGAATTGAGAACTTTTGACAAGAAAAGAGCCTCCCTATAGTAGTTTTATCACAAAAGTGTGCCTACTTTTACAATAAGACAAAATGACACGATAATATTTTATTGACTTTATATTTCTATTTGGCACGCGATCATTTGTTAGTTGAAAATTTTTGTCTACTTTTTTTAGAGAAAAACATGAATAAGAAGACGGGTTGCATGAGAAGAGTACCTCACATAAGTACAAAGTTTGCTGTGACTAAGCAATGAGCCATGTAAATAATGTTCTTCCATAAAAAAAACTTACAAGCTGAGACAAAAAGTTGGAAAGGATGCAAAAGAGATAGGAATGCAATGACTCAATTGACGTGCAATGACTCAATTGACGATTTAAAAAGTTCTTTAGCTATCTTTCTCACACATAGAGTCATACCAGAGAGAGGATAAAAAGTGTAAAGAAATCCGTTTCTTTTTAACTTATTACTCAATGTGATCTCTTCTTGTTTCACAAGTCAAATAAACGGTAGTTAAGAGTCTTAAGGCTGAAAAACGTAGAAAAAGAGATCATCAAAAGAAGAAGGGGAGGAAAAAGTAATGTTGGTGTATTAGAATATAAGTTCATTTATATATTATATGATATAGTCTAGCGTTTGAAAACGTTAAACTAAAATGTCGAAAAACGGAAAAGGGTTTTCATTTCATATAGTTGTAATGTTAATTTCAAAACTTTTCTAATCCTTCTGGAAGTAATAGTAAAGGAAGGAAGGATTTTGTGTGGATAGTTTTTAGTTGTGTGTGCGTCAAAAGAGTCAAAGTCAAAGAGGAATAAGTTTAATAAAAAAAAATATATCAGAAGCTTATGTGAGAAAGAAGAGGTAAAGCGTATAGCAATGTTGTACAGAAGTCATTGAGAGATAACTGGTATATAGAGAGAGAATAAACCTGTGAAAATCGTCTTATTTTTTACCTTATACTTTTTCCTCTCTCTGTTAGTTCTCACTCGTATCTATCTCTCTCTTTTTTAGGTCTATACATAATGTAGTTAGTAGAGACCAATTATGGAGTCCAATCATGAGGAACAACAGTATTACTATAAGTAGTTACTCTATACTCCTCACTGTGTGACTTTTGTTGAGTTTGTTGTAAAAAAGACGAAGTGAGCCCTTTTTCAATTCTCTTTAGCTTCTTCTTCTAATACGAGGAAAAACTAGCTCTTTTTTGATTCTCTATCCTCTCGTCTGGAACTATCTTTTTCAAAGTCGACAATGTATATCTTTGCTCTCTCTAACAATGTGAACTCATAATACTTGTATCGGATGGATATGCCTTCTATCATCTCTTATTATCTGTCCTTCTAGATATGTCGAAGGCTTTAGTCTATATACTAATTCAATCCTTCAATTTCAAGTTCATGGTCAAAAATGATTTTGATGGAGAATGTTAGAAAATCTTCTGCTTTTTTGCTCCTTCCACTATCTATAAACTTTAGAAATTTATGATTGCTGCTGTTGCGTGTTTACTACCCGTCAAAAATTTTACAAAGAAAAGAAGAAGAAGAGGAAAAGTTTCTACTTCCAAGGCGTGCAATGTTGCTCTTCTTCTTCTGATATATAATATTGCACCCCACTATCATTGTGAACTGAAAAAACGACGTCTTGCAGGGTGAAAAGGTAACAACTTGGAAATTACTTGCACAGTATTATTAGTTTCAATCCTAGGTCACGACATGTGCCACTTCATCATGGCTTGACTTGCTACAGATACATTTATATTTATACTCTCTTATAATCTACTACTAGAGTAGTAGCTACTATTCTATCCTATCATATCCACAGAACCGAAAAATCCTAAAAGACATTCAGCTCACGTCTTATGAAACGACCGAAAATACACTCAAGAGAAGAAAACAGTAACATTATTAGTTCTAACATCAGACTATATATATATAGTAAAGAGGATATGTTATAGTTTCTTTTGATAGCAAGAGTTGTTAAAACTGTTTCACACAAGAGCAAGAAAAGTATATAGAAGAAGAGTCTCTCTTGAGTCTTGACTTTTTTGACTTGTGACTACTTGAGTAACTGTGTGAAAAAGTCCGAAAAGAACTGACGGCTTGTTCTAATAGTCACTCACTCATATATGTCCAATATATACAAGTCATATATATATATATGTATGTATTTAATATATTAAATAAGATAGATATAGAAAGATTTTGAAAAAGGATGACTTGAAAAAAAAAGATTTCTTTTTGACGGAAAAGAACTTCATATATATATATCCAACAAGCAACTGTACATATATATCTAAAGGTTTTCTTCTTTTACCTTTCTGACTTTTTGAGAGATAGTAAGAGAGACAAGTTTTGCCACTGTCAATGCTTCTAACAACACATAAAGAAATATAATGAATGAATACTTAGTAGTTTGTGCGATAGAGTAATAATTGGTTGACAAAAATCCCTTCCTCTCTCTCCGTCTTTCTTCTTCCTTCCAAAATGACAAGTTACCTTCATTAAAAGTTTTTGGTACAAAAAAAAAGAATGTTTCTCTTATTCACTTCACTGCTGCATAGTTTGTTACTTTATTATTATAAGGAAAAGGTAGGTTAAAAGTAGAGAAGAAGAAGCATCAAAAACAAATAAAGACAAGCGGATGAACTCATTGTAAGCCGTACTTAGTACTGGACAAGACATTTAGTAGAGCTATAAGAAAGTCATAATGAGAAACGACGACGATTTCACAAACACTTAGTACTATTCTGACTTTTTGAGCACCACTGGATGACGACTTTTGAGCTTTACTTCTTTTCAATTGAATAAGTCAAGTAAGTCTCATAAATGAGAAGAAAATTGAGAACAAATGAATTTTTGGAAGAAAACTTTTAAGTTTTCCCTTCCAGGGGGTATTTACGTACTTTTTGTCAAAATGACCACTACTGTGAGAGTGGACAAGAGAAGACACCTCTTCAAGAGAGAAACTTCTTCATCATCATAACGTACACTCATTGCTATGAGAAAAGAGATCAGCATTTGTATGTATTACTTTACCTTTTGAAGGACTTATTGTACTCTCCTCACTTTTTCTCATTGTCCTATAAAACTATAAGCTTTGGATGACTTGTTAACTCCACTCTCTTCTTCTCAAAAGTGTCTCACTGATTTGGCTTGGCTTCAGTTTTAAAGAAACTGTTAGAATATATCAAATGCCGAAATATGTGTTGAACAAAGCTTTATATGACTCTTCATTTTCCTCCTCTTTCTCTTCTCTACTTAAAACTTAAAATCTACAAAGGTAAACTCAAAAGAGCCTTCGTTCTTGTATATATAAAGTCATTATACCTTTCCGTCAATCAAGCAGAAGAGAGATATATACAATAGATAGAACTAAGGTAGTAGCAAAAGGCTCATATATATATATAATACAAATAATTAGCTCCGTCACAGGAAAATTCCTTTTCTCTTGAAAATGTGTTCTCAATGTTTGAAAAGAAAAATCTTTTTGTCACCAAATGAATAGGAGGACAAGACGACGAGAGCTACAACGTAGAGGTTCAAGGAAAAAACAGACATTCTATAATCATAATGAACCTTTTCAACCTGTCAACGCAAGCATACCAAAGAACAAACCATCATATATAGAGAAGAGAGAGAGAGACATATTTATTAGTGTCTTATGAAATACTGGTGACTATTGACTTATTGACGAGTGAAGAATTAGTGGCAAACGTCTTTTTGTAATACTTGTCTTTTTCGTCTCACCTCCTACACGTACATATATCTATCTATATATTCCAAATAGTTTCAACTCTTTAATTTCCTGACTTTTTGACTGACTTTAATACTAAGAATTAACTAGTATACTACTGATTTAAGTATTTTGGATTTTATCCTTTGCTCATGCTGAGTTCTTGTTGATGCTAATGGCTTAGGTGGTACACATATATATATATAAGTCTTAGTAGGGCTTTTTAGAAACGACTAAGTAAAGTCCCACAAGTGATAATTCTGAACAATTAGTATAAAATGTGAATGACGAGACAAAATCAACGGTTGGCTGAACTTGAAGAAAAACCTTGAAGACTCAAAGCTCACACACAACTCATGAGCTGCTCACACACATCCATTACATATTACTTTTATGTTAGTTGCTTACACAGTCAAAAATTCTTAATTCTTCTTCTTCTTCTTCATCATTTTATAAAACGTCGTCCTTCTTGTGATGCTTTATTCACCTCTTATCCATGCATACCTTCACTTTGCTTTTAAAGTTCTACATACTATTTTGGTATTGAATGCTCTTGCTACCAACTAACTATGCAACCTGTTGAAGTTTAGAGAAGAGAAGCAAGGAATAATGAAATGTATTTTGCTCAAATTCAATTCAGTTTATAACAACAGCAGCAGCGAAGAAAAAGGTAAAAGAGTATTTTATGTCGCAGTCTCAATGAATTCTCAAAAATATTTGAGAACAGATAGCAAGCAGCTACTAAATATATGTTCGTACTTATCAGTAATGAATCTTTATGAATTCTAGTCTACATACTCGACATAGTTTCGTAATCAAATAAGCCTAACCAACTATTTCTATATACAATGTATAGATAAAGAGCAAGCAGAAAATCAAGATGCAGGTGAATAGAGAACAGAATGAACGTCACGTATATGTGTGTGGCCCTTCATCTTGCAAATAAACCCGAAAACACCAAAGTCTTGTCTACATTTTGATGAAAAAGAGTCATCGTCATCATCATCGTCATGAGATATAATATAAAAAAAATCTTCTTATAATCTGAGTGAATAACTTAAACTTCATCACGTGTGACTACATAAATCCTCTTCTTCCTTTTCTATTGAGTCTCTTGTTATAATTATAAATGCTACTAAAATGATATGCAGTACAAATAATAAAATATGATGGTGACACAAGCAATAAGATCTCATGTTGTTTTAGTCTTTTATTTTAATCCTGTAGATTTGAAATAAATATTGTAATGAAGAAGAAGGCTATAAGATAAGAGATTAAACATGGTATGTATTATTATTTCATTTCCTTTTTCTTTCTCAGAAACTAAAGTAACAACTTAATTCAACGTAATTCTTTCTACACGCATCTCTTCTTCTTATATAATTCGAAATGATGCACCCTAAACATTAAGGATTAGTAGATACTGCGTAAAGTTTTTTTTTAGAAGAAGATGAGAGACATTTGCTACCAAGTCGTCATAACTCATTATCTTTCTCAGTAAATTATTCCTAGCAAATTTGTCTCATCCTCCTACTTCATTTCATTGCAACACGTTCCGCTTAATTAGCTAGAAGAAAAAACAACAGAGCTCATTGTAGTACAATATGTTTTAAAGTAAAAGTGCGTTATATGTTGTTTTCTTTACAGATATGTTTTAGCTACTTCTTCTTGTGTGACACATGTATATTACTCAAGTTATTATCTAATAGGATGGTTTAGTGTAAAGTTAAAGAGTCTAGTTGGTAAAATCTCGTTTTTGTGTAATATGAAACACATATATCATGCTCACTCTCACATATATAATATAATCCTCTTTTTACGACTTTTGCAATATGTTTAACTTTGAAATACATATTTTGTTATGATATGTTCCTAGTCGTCTTTGCTCGTAAAATTTTGTAATAGTTGTAGTAATACATAATATGTATATAATGCGTATAATATAGCGGCTTTTTACTAACTACTGTGCCATCATTGCATGATATATAAAATTTTCAAAGTTTACTTTTCATTTGAGTCGTGTGAAGCCAGCAACAAGTTCCTTGTCCTGTTGTTGTTGATGCGCTTCTCTGCGATATTATTTCTTTCTTAAATAATCACTCTCACATATATAATATAATCCTCTTTTTACGACTTTTGCAATATGTTTAACTTTGAAATACATATTTTGTTATGATATGCTCCTAGTCTTCTTTGCTCGTAAAATTTTGTAATAGTTGTAGTAATACATAATATGTATATAATGCGTATAATATGATATAGCGGCTTTTTACTAACTACTGTGCCATCATTGCATGATATATAAAATTTTCAAAAGTTTACTTTTCATTTGAGTCGTGTGAAGCCAGCAACAAGTTCCTTGTCCTGTTGTTGTTGATGCGCTTCTCTGCGATATTATTTCTTTCTTAAATAATGTAAAAGATCTAAGAAATAGATTATCAACAAATTTACTAAAAAACATGGTTTGAGCTAACTAAGCAATCATTTGCATAGTACAATATTATATGCATGTCAGAGTTGACTACAAGCTTCTAAATAATCCTTTTTACAACAATTCACAAATGTACTATGAATGTATATGTATATATGTAGCAGTAAAAATGAAAAAAGAAAAATATATAACAAATGCACTTTTTGTACTACGAGTTTTTAGTGTTGTTGAAAAAAGATAATATTACTTGTATGCGTAGTCGTCGTAAAAAGGAGTAGTAAGGAGAAGAGTAGAGTAAGTTAAGCTAAAATAAATAATATTACCACTATGTTGTACATTGTACAACTGACTGACTGACAATGAATTTAATTGTGGAAAAGTAAGCAAAATAAAAAAAAGAACTTTATAACAGTACGACTATTACAATGCATTTTTTATGCATCAGAAGAATAATCAAATGCAAAACCACATCATGTTTATTTACAAATTCATAATTAATATTTTAGGTTGTATTTTTACATATTAGATAGTAAAAAACGTCTCTTCTTTTCATATAGTTAAATATTCTAGTGGTGAGAAAACTTGGAGCTTTCATTCTCGTCATCTCATCAAGAAATCTTTAGTGTAATGTCACTCAAGCTTGAACCTTTAACTTTTTGAGCTTCTTAAAAACTTATGATGGACACACAAGTTGAAACCAACATTGAACTTATTCAACTCCCACACATTATATGAGATATACAAACGTTTTTACTAACTACCGAGTTTTTACAATATTTACATCCCAGCTCTCTCATTTTATCTGTAATCATCTGTACAGAGTAGTTATAGTTGTATGTGTGCATAATATGCATAGCGGACAGAAAGGAAACACTTAAAGAGATTTATATGTGTATAACTTTACCATCACAGAGAGAAAAGAGTTAAATAGACAGAGAAAAAACTGTACTCTTTTTCAGTTTAATATTTTTCACAAGAAAATATGAAATAACTCTACATACATATACTATATATTTGCATATAAAAATATATATATTTACTTTAGCACTTCAAAGTCATATAGCACATCACAACATTGTAGATTATTTCAACTTGTCTCTAATTGTGCTGTATAGCCACCATAATATTATGACTTATATTTCTACAATTTTTCTACCATTTATCTGTATTCAGAAGAATATAAGATACACGTCTGTCGCCCGTCATACTTCTTAACAATTTTATTATTATTATTATCTTTTTTAGAAGCAGTTTACTCCATAGTCACAAGACATTATAACGGTAGCATAGAGCTCTTCAAAAAGAGAGATACGTAAAAGATACTATTCTAAGACTTGTCTGTTATGTACTTTGCTTTATACTACTAATTTGCTCATCACTGGCATATATGAAATTTCTTAATTTTATGTGAATGACCTTTTTTTTACAACAGATGTGTACACATATGTGTGTGAGACTCATTCAATTCAATTCTGAAGAAGGATATGCTAACACACAAGGTATCACAAGAGTACGGATGAATGAACGATAAGTTACATTGTTATTCACATTTTTATCCAATCACATAAGGATTTCTTACTAACAATAATACAAGTAAAACGCAAAGGAAATCGGAAACACTAATATCACCTACAGCTACATTCATAGTAGACTAAATCTTATCTCTCAAGAGAAAAAAAACTTCCCACATTAGCATCATCGTCAAGAAGAAGATGAATTGTGAGTCTTCTTTTCAACATTTCACTACAATTTTACATAGCAAAGAGATATAAAATATCTTCTTAAGAACTTCCTTCTTTCATATTACATCTTTGCACCTTTGACATACATATNATAGCAAAGAGATATAAAATATCTTCTTAAGAACTTCCTTCTTTCATATTACATCTTTGCACCTTTGACATACATATATATAAGTAACCTAAGCTAATTGCCTACAATTGTAAACGGAAAGATACAGTTTATCTAATAAAGATATTTGCTTAAATGCATTAACCTCTTGTAAGTCTTTAAGAAAAAGTTTCATATAAATCAACTCTCAATGAGTTAATAGTACTAAAAATTTTCTTAGCCAAAATTCATAATGCAAAATAATCGCTTTTCTCTATCTCTCTCTCTAGTTCTTGTTTGTTTTTAGCCTTCTACTGTCTGTGAATAGTACAATGACATATATTTCCTTTGGCTCTTGTCAACGGATGTTTACTCTCTTTTGTCTCTTCTTCACTAAGTCTCTAATCAGAGGGATGAAGATTACAACTTTGTGAATCTTTTACTTTACAAGAGTAGAGAACGACGACAAAAGTTGCAAGCTAGAAAAAGACGAGATTATTTGAAGAAGCTTTGGGTACATTGAGCAGAGAACTCATGTGTGACATATGACTATTAGCTATTTAGTATTTGTACAAGGCAGAGCAAATTCTTTCAATATGCACAAATCAAATGTTTGACTTTTTCTTCCTCCTCTATGATGAGAACGAATGAGTAAAAATCAAAAATATTTTCTTTAAAGTATGCTTCTCGTCGTCTCTTGTCTATTTGCTTGATTTCATTACAAGAATTTTTCACGACTTGAACTAATATGTTTACTTTTTATAGTTTTTTGTCTATGGGATGAGTGTCTCTTGCTCACTAATTGCCAATTTTCTTATCTGATTAGAAGAAGGGTGAGTTTAGACAAAAGTGTGTTTTGTCTTATCCGCTAGCCTTGAGTTTCTGTAGTGCACGTCAGGAAATGACGAAAAATGCTCTCTTAAGCTTTTTGTTTGCTATTCGCGTGCAGATTTTATGGTGAAGACCATTTTATGTAGTTATACCTAAGAAATAGATCTGAAATATAAAGCTACAATCTCAAAAAGTTCCAAAAACCGTGAAGTTTTTCTGTGGACTTTTGAGTATTGTAACTATACCATGAAATGAATTGAGAAAAGAGCTACTAACATATCACATCTCACAGGAAACGTAGGTACAATGAAACAAGCCAGTATGGTTATTGATCAACAGACCAAAAAAATAATGATTTCATGGGAAACATGAAAATCTCCACGGCACAAGACGCAACATTCGAAAAAAAAGTAAGCGCAGAGCAGAGCACTCTCAGGAGGTATAAAGAATAAGAAAAAGAGAGCGGAGATCACATTTGATATACATTTTTATAAACCCTTTGAATCTGAATTAAAAGAAAAAGTGACACCTCCTGTTCTTTCTTTAGTCATACAATGTTTAATGTAATCTACATGCATATTTCTTTATACATGTACTTCTTTAACAGTCTTCCGTTGTTGTTGAAGGAGCTGAGAGATATATTTATTTATGTATCATCTATAATTCAATGTGCTATGATTTTATCCATTGGAAAGAAGAAAAAAAAGGAATCGTGTTCTCTTCTTTTGAGCTCATATATATATATATATATAGATCATTCAATTCACTCACACAATCAGGATTGTTGCTGGCAGTGGCAGCATATAATGAATAGTACATTGAAGAGATTAACATTGGTGATATGCAAACGAGGAGCGGATGGACATAGCAAGTTGATGGTAAAAGTTTTTGTGCACTCAAAACTCCTTTACTCCTCTAATGCACTGCACTCGTTTATTAAGAAGCTTCATAAGCTAGCAGCGATGCATCACATTTACAATTCACAGGTATCAACTTTATATTACCATCATCAAGAAGCGTAGTAAGAGCAGATGTATATATTCACATGAGCAGACGACATAACAACATTTATACAGTACAAAAGACATGGGATAATTCAGAATCAGAAAACCTTAACTTTTTAAACCCTTCTTCTGTGGTTCTTCTTCGCCACGGTCTCAGTAACTTTTGCCTTTAGTAAGAGAGAAACTTGAGAAGAAGTTAGTAGAATTAGTAGCTAAAGCAGTAAGCAGAAACAGTGTGTGGAGATAGAAGCTAGAAAGGATATATAAAAAAGTAAACCCGTATTAAAGGATTTTTCAATCTTCTCTCTCTCTTCTTTACTTACATCATCCCCTTAAAGTCTTTTTCCTTTCTCTCCCCTTTTTCTTTTTCTTTCACACACACATTATATACAAAAACACTTTTATTATTACTTACCTCTTCTTCTTCCAACTCTTTCTCGCTTTAAAAAATCCAACTCGAAATCCACCCTCAAGAATATATACATATGTATATCAAACTGCAGCGCATAGCAATAATGTGATGATGGTGTAACATGTAATGTAACGCAAAAGAAGAAGAACTAACTAACCTAACCCTGTCCTTCGTTCCAAGTCTTTTCTTCCCCCGCTTCTGAAGCAACTTTATAGAATTAATTATACAGCCTTTATTATGTTTGTCTACCGGAAACGCTTCTTCCACCAAGAAGAAGAAGAAGAAGAACGTATGTATATAAAAACAAGCTTGCTTTTTTAGCTTTACTTTTTGAAGCCATATTACTCTCCATTATGTAACAGAGTGCATAATAATAATACTAAATAAATGAAGAATATTATGTTTTTGTACAGAGTTAAACTGAATGCACATTGGACAATACACAATGCTTTATATTTATATATATTCTTCTTCTTTGACTCTGATGCTTACTTATGTTTATATTTTTATATATGTGTATATAATTTCTTACTATTAACTACTATACGACCATAAGAGAGAAGAGCAAAGAAGAATGACACTGTACTAAAATTTTCAACTGGGATATGGAATGTTTTTATTCTTTGAGTTGTAATGATAATAATAATGGCTCCACTAAAAATCTATATGCTAAAAAACATCATGAGCTTTACTATACTATTGTATATTGTTGTAGGTGCTTTATGATTTTTATATTCATATGCTTGCTTATGGCTATGCTTCTTTTTTTCTTTCCAAGTATAGTGTTTATGTTTTATCTTCTCTGTACTCTTCATACTTTTTAATGCTGTAGAAGAAGACAAGAGTATTTAGTGTGTGTGTAAGATTTGAGCTTTTTGGTAGAGTCGTCTCGTCACTGAGAAGTTGAAGCAAAAGTAAAGCATAAGTAATAGGGAGTATAGAATAAGAGATTGTTAATAAGCAACTAGACGAGGTTTATGAATAAGATTATTACGGTTTTAAAAAAATGCTACTTGCACACCCAATTTATGACTGAAAGAAGAGAACTACTTACTCTCTTCTTTTTCGGATTATGCATTAAAATATTCTTCTTAAAAATGAAGAGCTGACGCCTGTGTCTCCAACGCATAAATCTAACACTCATTACACAATGCACAGTATATAATTTTTTTTATATAATATTCAAAATTTTCTTTTTTATTTTTCTTGTATTTTGTGTAATTATTTCATTTTTGTTGATATATACCGTTTCATGTCACACATATATTTTATAAAGGTATATGTTTTGATTTTGCCTTAAATACATTATCAATATATAACTCTTACAAAAAAAAGTTGTACTGTACACTGGAAATTATTTAATACACTTTGTTGTGACTTAGTGTGTGTATATATTTATATATAGGTATATGGTTTGTTGTTGTTGATATTTCTTACAAAATTGTATTTATATTTCTTATCTAATAATATATATGTTCTAATTAAAGGTAATTAAACAACACAGTACAATAATAATGTACGATTACAACAGAAAAAAAGTTGTGATGATGACAAATTGCATATATAATACAACTAAACATTTTACACACAATATAACATCTTTATTACTATTATTGTTGTCGTCTTCATCTAATATCAACAGAGTTTTTATAAGAACAAAAAATACTTTTTATATGTACGTTGTTATTATCATATCAATCAACTTGAACATCATCAGCTCTCTCATCTCATCTCTTTTTTTATACAATGTATACTCTATTAAATTTATATATTGCTTAATCTTTTTTGTATATGAATATTAAGTATGTAGTAAAAATACACTACTATAAACTCTTAATGTGCATACGTAAGCCTAAACTTTCTTTTACTTAAAGACTAATTAAGCACATAATAATATACAAATACAAACAAACACTTTTTGAACAGGAACCAAAAAAATACGTTATACCAGTCTTTGGGAGATCATTTTCATATCATAATTCTTTTTTTATAACATGTGTGTGAATTTTTAGTAGCATCATATTAGTTAGTTGTAATAATTAATTTAGAGTCCAATTTTGAACTAATTTTTAAAGAATATAATATGATATACGAAAAGCTAAATGGCAACTCTCTTTTTTAAATCATCATTTAATAAATGCAATTAAGGCTAAAGTGTAACTCAAATATTGAGAGAAGAGATATATATAAAGTGAACAAAATAATGAAGACAACAAGTAAATATTGTTGAAAGTTTTCAAATAATGAGCTTCTAACAGTTCTGTCTAACGTATTGAGATATGAGGATGTCAATTAGTTATTTTTTGTGGTAGTAGCAGATGAAAAATATATATGAAACACGTCATGGGTCTCTAATATAATATTCTACACCTGTACTACTCTAGAAAACTGCTCAATACATTAGTCAATACTTTTTTTGCTCTCTATGTAAGCTTTCTATAGTACTAACTATACCTACTCTATACGACTGTTATAAATAATAATAACAATAAAGTGATACAGAACAAGTAACAAGTCAATTGTCATACAAATTGAAAAAAATGGAAAAATAATAATAATATATCAAACACCCTATAAAGACAGGGCTAAGTCAAAAAATACTTGTGACAAAACAAAAACCAAAAAAAACTTTAATGCATTCATAATACTCTACTAATTACTAAAGTACACCTTTTATAACTTAATACTATACTTCCGTTGCCAGATGCTTATTTAAATCATTTTGGTGAACATGATCTTCCCTTTGTAGAATCACAGGAGGTGAGTGATTATTTAGAGTTGGACTATGACCCGTTGTTGACGATGAATTTGTCCACGGTGACAAATCGCTTGATGTAATTAGCAGTAGGTCACTACTCCCTCCACCACCTCTGTCTTGGAGATGACACTGGTAGTCACTAAGAAATTAAAAAAAATAGTTTTATAAATAAATTCTCATATATTATACTTTACATACATAGACCCTTTTGTTATACTCATCATATTATAGTTTGACTCATGAAGAAAAACGGGAGATGATTTTTATATTGGTACTTATACTCTCCTGCTAAAAAAAGATTAAGAAGACTAACTCAACTAAATATACGATGCTGTTGTTATACATAGTAAGGAGGAGAATTTTGTTTTTGAATCTACATTTGAAAAACCGGACTTTTATTCTTCCATATCTACAAGTTAAAAGTAACTTTTCAAAAAAGACCTGCTGAGCCTTACTTTAATCACTTCCCATTAATTATGGGATATAAGTCGTTCTTTTGTAGCATCAGTCAGTGTACATATACGTACATATAATCTATAAGTAAAGGTAGTAAAGTCTATGTCTGTATGTCTAGGCTAGGTCAGAAAAAGTACAGGAGGAAAAGAAAAGAAGTCTTTTAAAACACACTAAGGGGGTGAAGTGATTTTAATAAAAAAGGATTTTGAAATGCTTCATTTCATTTCTTCTTCTTGACCGTCTACATATTTTCTCGCTTAGTAGTTATTCTTATTCAAAGTTAATAGCTAAACTATTCTAGTTACTGGTTACTACTTACTAGATTGTTGTTCTTATTGCTGCCGCCCGTGTGTAGAAGAGAGTCTCTTCAAGAGACTACATTTACCCAATATGAATCCACATGGAGAGTTGATGAAAAATTGATTTAGTACACTATTTCATTTGCTACTACTATATACTACTAACTCTACTTCTATTTTCTTATATGCTAAAAAGGTATTCTACACAGCAGGTTAATAAAGCTTCAGAAAAATTCAAAACCTGGACTTGCAGTCTTAAAACTAAAAGATAGTTCAAGAGCCCATGCACTAACCAGGCAAATGTCAAGTGTTTATGTCGATGACTATAATAAATGAGTGAGAATAAAATGCTCATGAACTTTTCATATTATATTGTTATTCAAATCTTTTTTAATTATTTTTTTCTCTGTTTTTATATATCATTTCACTTCTCAATACTTTTAACAAAACTTATTTGTCTTATGTAAATACTTATTTACTATTATTATTATTATTATTATTAATTATCGTCTGCTTGCCTTAAACTCTAATCTATCATCTACATTTACTATTAGTATACACTGAAAATTATAATTACACTTCTTGTTGTGACTATTATAAGTTTTGTGTGTAAAGATAAAACACATTTTACTACTATACTTTAGTTAATTTGTATATATTGGAACACAATAGTAGAGTGAGAAGAATATCTAACAAACATGCAAAAATAATAATATCTTTTTTATGGTCTAAAATATTAAGATTGTAATTAATTTTGTACTATATGTATATATGTGTATCTAACTAATAATTAATAATAAGTAAATTATATAAGCACACAATAATATACAAAACACAAAAACAAATTACAAAATGAACCAACAACAAAAAAAAATATATAAATATTTAAATTATATTCCAGTCTTCAAAAAATACACATGAGTCAAAGTTT
>VCNE01003183.1:0-10267 GCA_009869805.1 Oncopodura yosiiana | reverse complement strand
AATTATATTTATTTCAAAGAGCTACGCTTAGCAGAAACGACTGGAATGAGATTTCATAATCAAATATTAGAACGTAGATCAGATTTAAATGGTTTGCAAATTATTGGAATTGCACCGGTATAAAGAAAACATTTCTTAATTTGAGTATATGTATGTATTTGAAATTAATTTGATATTTTATTTCCAACAAGTTTGATACAAAATTTCCATATGAAGTTAGTTTTGTAAAAGACCGTTCTGGAAGTAAGCCAGTATTTCCAGTCAAATTTGGAAATGGAAGCTCTGTACGGATTTTTAGAGACTTTTTAGCGTTAATGAATTTCACGTACAACTATATAGATTTAAAATTTGTTATTTTTTCTCTAATTGTTCTCATTTTTTATATTGTAATACATAGTGAAGGAGCAGCTGGTGGAAATTCTACTACGGATGTAATGAATATTGTTCAAAGTGGAAATGAAGCAGATATCGGCATTTCCATTATGTCAATAACTGAGCAAAGAAGTAAATTAGTTGAATTTCTTCAACCAACAACATTGACAGTTGGTGTTGAAGCTTTATTTGAACAACCTGCATTATCAACAATACGAGATTTATATATTGCACCATTTGAGCCAGAAACATGGTTCAGTTTTATTTCACTTTGGATTTTTATAGCTATTCTATTCAAAATTGCTGTTTACATTATACTCAAATGGCTTCCAGAAAAAAATGATATTGATTTATTGGAACTATATAAAAATGCTAAAGTTGGTGGTAGAGAAAGACTTTCAACAACGACTGATGATAATGAACGAACTATATTTTGCATTATTTCTTTTATGTGCAGTCAAGGTAAGTTCACAACAAGTCAACAGTATCTACATATCTAACCCAATTTAATTTTATATATTTAAGGATGGTACCGTCCATCTAAAGCTTCTCTCAGATTTTTTGCATTTTTCTGCTATCTCACGAGCCTTACATTTTATATTGCTTTCTCCGGAAGTATTGTATCTTTACTTTCTGTGAAAAGAAGTCCCATTGATTCACTCAATGATTTAGTTAACTCAGGATTTACATTTGTAGTTCATGTAAGCAGTGGCTCTGCAAAAGAACTGTTACAGGTACAACATTTAATTTACTATTAAAATTTACAGTTATGATTTCAAATATATTTGTACTTGATCCACTCATTAGAATCTTATTAATGATGGTTTACTTCCACAACCATCAGTTCTTTACGTCAGTACAGAAGAAGAAGTGAGCATTATGCTGAATTCAAAAATCTCTTTGCTATCTCATAAAGACTCATTTTATGCGACAGTTATTCCCAAGTTAAATTATACTGAGGCATTTCTATGCACTAATTTAGACAGTACTCCAATGTCAACTGTTAAAACAAAAAATGCAATGATTGTGAAAAGAAACTCTCCACTAAAGGAGCTTTTTAATCACAAGTAATATATACTATATGAAAATTGTGTGTAGAATTATTTATTTAATTGTATCTTATTATCTTGTAGGATGATGATACTCAAAGAGAGAGGTTTGTTATTCAAATATAATTCGGATTATGATAAGGAAGCTAAAGTAACTTGTGAAAGTCGAAAGCACACAAATGCCTCATTCCGAGAACTTGGACTTGTTGATGTTTTTACAGCATTTATTGCATTCTTTGTTGGATTGTCAACTTGTCTACTAGTATTTTTATTAGAAAAAATTTGGAATATTGTATGGGAGTATAAAATGCTAAATAAATAAATTAAGAGCATATGGTTATTGTATAGATGTTGTTTTTATTCAGAATGTGTTACTAAAATTACTCTATTGTTGCTAAAACCTTAATACATATCTCAGCAGTGGTTCCACAATCAATATTTGCACGGATCTTGACAGTTTGTCCACGAAGAAGATCACTTGGCCTAACAGTTTGTCTGACAGTGTACTCTGTGTTTGGTACCAAAGGGCCTAATGATCCACTAGTGATTGTAAGATCTCCACTGCTAGTTTCGGCTGTCAAAGCAAATCTGGAATCAGAACATAGACCAGTAAGGCGAAAATCTATCTCCAAATCTACATCCGTCCCTACTTGAAACTATACAACCATAAATTCATATTTAGTAAATTAAGAAATTTATTTGGAGGATTTAGAAAAAAAATGATTTACTTTACAAGGTGGTACACCTTCACAACCAGAAATACGAAGTTGAAGTGGCCTTCCTTGTCCACCACATACTTCAACTGGAGATACAATACCAAAGATTTCAAGGGCCTTGTGAGTTGGCACAGCACTAGCGCTGGCAAAAAGGCAAAGAGCTAAAATGGCGTACTTGTACATTTTCTTAATTGAGGATGAGTTTAGTACTTGGAAGTAGAAAGAGAGTAGATTGTTATAGTAGTTTGTTGTAAGAGTAGAAGATGAGAACTGATAATGAATGTGAAAATTAATCAAACGTTTATATTCAAATCATTATACTCATCAATCATAAATCAATCATGGTGCAAATTTTTTAATAATCCAAAAGTTAATCCAATAATCTTTTCAAGTGCATCAGTATTTCATATCCACTCATTGGAAAATTGATAAAATGAAAAGAACCTAACGTTGTGTTCTTTCTATGTATACGTAGTTTTTGATTTATATTCTGATGCACAATGTATTATAAGTATATTTACTGTGGCCAATGTCTGAAAGTGGTATCTAGTTTCAACATCCTGATTAGATATCATACTGTATGACAATATAAAGTTTTGACCAATAAAGTTTATTTTTCTTCTACTACATCATCGATAACATTATTTTTATTTCATTGATATCTTTATACAAGTTTACATTCATCAGATTTTTCATCATAATCTCATCTATCGGACTAATTTTTTTACGTATTTCTCAGGTTTACTCCTTCATTAATAAAGCACAATATATTCGAAACAAGTTTTAGTAGTAACAAAAAATAAATATAAATTAATAGTCGTCGTCGTCATTATTAAAAAAACTACATATATTTAAATTAAATTAGTCAGTAAGTCACAGACGTCTACTACATAAATAAAACATAAGATTACATAAAACTGTAATCGACATTTTTTTAAAATAACTACACAACACAAATGCAATTATATATGGCCACAACACGTTTTTTTCGCTTTCCTACGTATGTATGTCTAACATCAAATCTTTCTTGGGAACATAGTATAATAAAAATATTATCATTTTACTCGTCACAAAATATTAGTCCATAAAAATTGGACAACAGAAAGTCAATATATATTCGTCATTATATTTTCATCGTTTGGAACGAACCATTTTTTTAAAACATAGTTTGTACAAAATTCTAATATAACAAAAAAAGAAGAATGATTTTAAAGCACTATTCCTTTACTAAAATGTTGTTGTCCATTATTTATTATTTAAGGGAACTGGTTCAATTAAAACTTGCCATTGTGGTTTATTTTGTTGATTTGGAATTTGTTGACTATTTTCACTATTACTATTCTCTGGTGTCAAATATCTCGCTAGCAGTCTACTACTTGGTGAATTTCCAGCACTCATTACTGTTCCTTGACGAAATTGGTTTTGCTGTTGTTGTTGATGCTGTTGTGATGATGGATTTTGATTATTTCCATTATGAACATAACTAGACTTGACAATTACATCACGTATCTCAGGTGCTGCAGCACTTAATGGATTATGAGTAATTAGCTCAATTGATGCAGCAGAACCATCATCATAATATTCTGGTTCTGATGAGCCCATGACGCTAGATCTTGAAATTTGAGCTGATGCTGCTGCTAAACTCATTGGTTGAAAAAAGTTGGGTTGAATTTTTTCTTGGACTGTAGAGCCTTGATAATGTTGATGACTTTGAGGAAGTGGTGGGGCTGCTGGTTGTAAATGAGGTGGTAACCTTTACAGAAATAAAATGTTAGGAAATATTTTTAAGATTAATAATGTAATAATTTCTCTTCAAATAATAATAATAACCTTGGATCATAAAGTCCTTGTTGAATTTGTGCTTTGAATAGAATTTAATGGTGGAACTTGAGATGTTGTTGGTTTTGGTTGTTGGACAAAAATTGGATTAGTATTATATAATTGTGGTTTGATTTGAGTTTGTTGTTGATAAACTTGTTCTGAAGGTGATTGTTGAACTGGTGGTGGTGGCAAAGTTGTTGATGTCGTCGTAGTTGGAATTGGAGTTGTTGTCGTTGTAGTAGTGGTGGTGGTAGTAGTACTTGTTGTAGTTGGTGGATTTGTTGCTACTTCCTTGTTTAAAACTTTTTTAATTAAAGCATTATTATCTGATGGTCCATCTTCAATTTCTTCTATAATTTTGTTGTTGTTGAGTTCTTGAAGGAGGAGCAGACTCTCTAGAATCTTCTCCAGAAAGTTCATAATCTCCTTCTTCATCTTCATCTTCAATAATAAAATCCTCGCCGTCGAATTGAACTACATTAGATCCATTCATTTTCATTTTCTCAAGTTCTTCAGGAGTAACGTAAATCACATCTTCTTCTTCTGAAGAAGTTGCTGTTACATTTTGAACATTATTTTCTACTGGTTTCTGCTGTTGTTGTTGTTGAGCTGGTGGTGAAGAAGGTTTATTTCTTGGATCAATTCCAGAATTAGCCAATTGTTGTTGCTGTTGAGCTTGCTGAGCTTGTAAAAGTTTTTGTTGCTGTTGAAATTTTTGAAGATTTTGTAAATATTGTTTCATTTGTTGTTGAAATTGAGAAATTTGAGCTGCTGTTGGTTGTTTTTGTTGAGGAGGAGAAGAGGATTGTTGTTGATGTTGATTATTATTATTGTTATTAATGTTTTGCTGTTGTTGTGGTGGAGGAGGAGATTGAATTGGTCCATTATGTTGTTGTGGAGGCATTTTGTTGCTGTTGATGATGATGAATGTTGTTTTGTTGTGGTGGACCTTGAAGATGTTGCTGATGAGGTGGTGGTAAATGACCATGAGGTGGTGGTGGTCTATTTTTATTTCCACTTGCCATGTTAAATAATGATGTTAAAAATGAAGTACTTGAAGGTGGTGGTGGAGGAGGAGGACGGAATTGTCCTTGATTATGATTATGAGGTGGCATATGATGACCAGGAGGAGGAGGTAATCTTTGTTGATTTTGATTCTTTGGAGGCAAAGGTGGTGGAGGCATCATTCCTTTAATAAATTCATTATTATTTGGATTATTACTATTAGTATTTGATTGAATTGATGCTCCAAATTGTTGATCAATATGTGGTGGAAGTTGAACAGGTCCTGAGGGAATAGATTCAGATTGTTGCTGTTGTTCTTTTTGGNCAGGTCCTGAGGGAATAGATTCAGATTGTTGCTGTTGTTCTTTTTGGGAGTTTGATGGTTGTTGTTGTTGAATAACTAATCTTTCATTATTAAGTAATTGAGGAAGTAATAAATTTGGTCTAAATTGGGGTAAAATATTTGGTAAATTTTGTTGTTGATGATGATGATGTTGAGGATTATTAAGTTTACTTTCAATTTGTTCAATAATTAATGGTTTAATTGTTGAGCTTGGACTTGGAGATGAGGCTACAACATTATTTGTATTTGGATCTATTGGATATTCAATATCTTCATAGATATATTCAGTTTCTTCATCATCATTGATTGCTGGAGTTTCTCCAGTTGATGGTGGTAAATGAATAATATGTACTTTTTCTGGAACTTTAGTTGTCTCAGCAGAAATTTGAGGTTGTTCAGTTGTAGTACTTGTTATTGTTGTCAATTTTTGTGTAGTGGTAGTGGGTTTTTGAGTTGTTGTAGTCGTTGTTACAATTTTAGTTGTTGTTGGTTTTTGAGTAGTTGTTGTAACTTTAATTGTTGTTGGTTTCTGAGTTGTAGTAATTACTTTAATTGTTGTTGGCTTTGGAGTAGTCGTAGTTGATGTTGTAGTCGTGCTAGTTGTAGTTTGCTCAGTAGTGGCTTGTTTATTTTTATAATTCTTGACTACAACAATTTCATCATCTTCATCAGAACTTTGATTTTCATCATCTTCTTCTGAAAGATTGCTATTGATATCTTCTGCTTCTGTTAAAATATAATTAACAGTAATTAGTGTTTTAGTAGATTAGACTAAGTTTTTGAGGTTGCGTCAGAAACTTTGAAATTTCAATGCTAATTGCATAATATCAACGAAATCTCAAAATTTACTGAATAAATTGATTTAAAATTAGTGTTCGGGTAAACAATACAACTTGGAGTATTGCACAAAAGTTAATTTACACAACTCTAATCAGTAGTTTTTGAGATTAAGCCGACATAAGTTGTGAAAATTCAAAATTTCAAGAGTTTTTGTGAAATATCGACCACAACTCAAAAACTACAAAATATAATCAAATTAAATTAGTGTTCGGGTAAATCAAACTTCCTGTTAAATTGCACAAAAGTTAATTTACTCAAGTCTAATTAGTAATTTTTGAGATTACGTCGACATAAGTTGTGAAATTTCAAAATTTCAGTACTAATTGCATAATATCAACGAGATCTCAAGATTTACTGAATAGATTGATTTAAAATTAGTGTTCGGGTGAACAATACAGTCTGGAGTATTGCACAAAAGTTAATTTATATAAATTTAATTGGTAGTTTTTGAGATTACGTCGACATAGGTTGTGAAATTTTAAAATTTCTGTACTAATTTCATAATATCAACGAGATCTCAAAATGTACTGAATAAATTGATTTGCAATTAGTGTTCGGGTAAATCAAACTTCCTATCGAATTGCACAACAGTTAATTTACACTAGTCCAATTAGCAGTTTTTGTGATTACGTCGACATAATATATCAATAAAATTTTTAAAATACATACCTGCATTATTTCCATTCATATACTCATCAAATGGCAACAAGAAACTAGATCCATTATTATTACTCCAAGGATTATAGTCACCTAAAGCAATAACACTAGGACTAATTGACTCTTGTCCAGCTGGAATAATATCTTGTTGTTGTTGCTGTTGCTCCTCTTCTTCTTCTTCTACAACATTTTCTTGATCATTGCTTTCATTTTCTTGTTCATAATCTTGTACACTTTTTGTTGGTACTGGAGTTGTTGTAGAAGAAACTACTTTAGCAGTTGTAGTTGTTACTGGAGGAATAAATGGTGGTAAATGTTGTTGTGGAGGCATATGTGGTCTAGCAAAAGGATTATAATTTGGTGGTGGTGGATAATTTCCATTTGGTCGATAGTTCATAAAATTCATTGGATGATGATGAGGATGTGGTCTATGATGTGGATGTGGTGGCATATGACCATGAGGTGGTGGACGTTGAGGATAATTAAAATGTGGTGGAGGAGGAGGTGGAAACATATTAGATGGAACTTGTTGTTGTGGTGGACGATGTGGATTAATTTGAGGAGGAATTATTGGTGGTCTGGTGTTTAATGGTGCTGGAGTTGAAGTTGTTGATGATGATTGTTGTTCTAATATGACAGATTCTTTAGTTTCTTTGGAACTAGATGAGCTCATTGATGAAACTGTTTTAGATACAGTTGTAACAACTTTCTCTTTAGATGATGGATTAGCAGCAACTGTTTCTTTTTGCTCAGATTCAACTTGTTCTTCATCATCACCATCATCATCATTTTCTTCTTCAGCTATAGTAGTTGGAAGACTTGTAGTTGTTGATAAATTATTATTATTATTAGAATAAGTGTCAAGATTTAAAAGGGGTTGTTGTTGTTGACCATTTGGTGGCATCATTGGATTATATGGTAAGCCTTGCCAATATGGTGGTGGCATTAAAGGACCTTGTGGATTTGTGTAATAAGGATGATTTTGTGATGGTGGATGCATCATATTATTATAATTATTTGGATCATATGGTGGCATATTATAATGATTTACTGGAAGATCTGGTAATTGATAATCATATACATCATAATCATTGGCATCTAATTCAGTTACTGCTGCTCCATTATTATTATTTTCTTCTGATGATTCTTTTGAAGGAACTACAGTAGTTGTCAATTTCTCAGTAGTAGTAGTAGATTTCACAGTAGTTGTTGTTGGCTCTGGAGTCGTCACTACTTGAGTAGTGATTTTATTTTCACGAATTGTATAAGGATCAAATGTTGTAGTACTTGGAGTTGTTGTTGTTGGTAAAGGTGTAGTAATTTTCTCAGTCGTGGCTTCAGGAGTAACTGAAGAGAAAACAACAGTGGGTACAATTTTGCTTGTGGTACTTTTTTGAGTTGTCGTTGTTGTTACTGGTGGAAATTTATGTAATAATTCAAAAGGTAAATAAGGATCATAAGGAAATACAGATTCTGAATTATTATTATTAGGTGATGATGATGATGAATCTTCTACAGTACTTGATGAACCCAAGATTAAATTTGTATTAAAACTAGTACCAACAACTGGCTTTTTAGCTTTGAGTACTTCAGTACTACTTTGTGCCATAATAATTGTTGGATATGGTGATTCATTTCCTTCTTCAGCAGCATTATTATTTGAAGAAGAACTTTCAGTAGTAGTTGTTGTAGTGCTACTACTTCCAAAAGAATTTTGTTGTTGAGTAAATTTAGAAATTGAATAAAAGCTTGGTAATCTTGGTGGTGCTAATGTCGTAGTTCTATTTCCACCTTTATAAAATGTTGGTTTTTTCGTATGAAATTTGGTATTGATTTGAATTGGTCTTTTATTAGCTCGGGTTGGTTGTCCTTGCATTTTAGTCGAAGAGTATGAATGAATTATTATTGGCATTGATTTCTTTGCTCCTCCACCATTTGTTGAATCACTAGAATTTGTATTAACATCACTTTCTACTGCTGCTGATGGATTTTCTGTTGTAGCATTTACAATGATATCTCCCGTATTTGGATCTTTATCTAAATAAAATGCTTTGCCAGAATCCATACCAAAGAATAATGAATGATAACCAGAGTGAGAAGTTGTTGATCTCTTTTTACGATTTGTTAACATTCCAGTACCTAATTTAATTTCCATATTATCTAAATTTTGTTTTGCTACAATAATTGAGCTAGGAGTATCAGAATTTTCATCATTACTACTTCCACTACCTTCCAGCTAAACGTGGACGACCAATAAGAATTTCTGCACCATTATTTGCTGATTTTGTAGCAGCTTGATCAACATGTTCAATATTTAAATGTCTTCTTGATGCTCCTTGTTGTTGTTGTTGTTGAACTGAAGCAGCAGCAGGATTATTATTATTATTATTAGCTGCATTAGTTTTTTTAATTACACGTATTTTTCTTCTTCTTTGACCTGGAAGTCCACCTTGTTGTTGTTGATGATTTTGTCCTGGCTGAGATTGTTCATTAATTTTATCTGATTTACCAATATTATTATTTTTTGGAGCATATGTATTCAATGGGTAATAATTTGGATAGTATGGTTGTTGATATTGTTGTTGATTATTATTTCCAATTGGTCCTTGTTGTTGATTTCCTCCTCCATGAGTATTTCTATGAAACATATTTGAAATCTTTTTAAAATAACCTGGAAGTTTAATTCTAGATAATAAATTTTGTTGATGATGTGGTGGTGGTGGATTATTATATTGTTGTTGTGGATTATAATAATTATACTGTCCTCCTTGTTGTTGTTGTTGTTGATTATATGGTGGTGGCATTCTTTGATGATGATGAGGAGGATATTGTTGACCTTGTAATGTAGATCCAGCTTGAGTTTGATCTTTTTGCTGCTGTTGAAGAACTTGTTGTTGTAAAGTTTGAACTGGACCAGTTTGTTGAGTTTGAACTGGTGGCAATGGATATCTTTGATGTGGTGGAACTAACACTCTATTTTGTTGTGGCTGTTGTGATGAAGGAGGAGGAACATAAGTATTATATTGTTGTTGAGCTTGGGCAATTTGTTGTTGAGATTGTTGGCCCTGTTGAGAATTGGATGGACGAAACATTGCAATCAATTTAGAAATTGGATTATTAAATGAATTTGTATGTGGAACATGAGGATAATGTGGAGGTGGTGGATAAACAGTTTGTTGAACTGCTGATGAACCTGCAGCAATATTAGAAGTCTGATTATTATTTCCTTGCTGTTGTTGCTGTTCATTAATATTATTTCCATTCTCAGAAGTTACAGCTTTCATAGCATCTTGAGTTTGTTGCATTGCAGCCTGAGCTTGAGCTTGTTGTTGTTGATATATTTGCATTTGCTGTTGATACTGTTGCATTTGTTGTTGATATTGTTGCTGCTGCTGTTGATAAGAAGCCGGCGGTGGTGGTGGTGGACCACGATGATGTTTTTTACCATGATGTTTCCCACCAAT
>VCNE01003182.1:0-18507 GCA_009869805.1 Oncopodura yosiiana | reverse complement strand
AAAAAGGGAAAGATGAGAGCAATTGGTTATAAAATTTTATGTTATAGCTCATTTGCAATATTTGCTATAAAAATTAGCTCAGGTGTCACCAAAAATATTTTGCTACTTTTCAATAAAGTCGTTTCTAGCCTTTTGCCAAATTATTGCCAAGCATTGTCTTTTTTCCTTTTTTCAAGTTAGTCAACCTTAAAAGTTTAAAGTGCACCTTGTCTTAAAATCCCTCTCATTTTAATGGGATTTTCACTTTGACTCTAGCAATGTTAAAGCTAAAATGAAAGAGAAGGAAGTGCGAGAGTTTCTCCGGAGAATCTCAACTCAAGGGGCCTATTTCCGCTTAATAGAATGGGGCTTTTGAGTCAAATTTGGATCATCTCACTCACTTCACCTAAACTAACGTAATCTCATAGAGCTAAGCTTCACAATGGCAAATAAGTGGCTTGTAGTATAGGTAGCAAAAAAGAACCCAACGATTATAATAGCAAGATTCTCTTGTCTAAACTATGTGCCTTCCAATGATATTATTACAATTCACAGTCTAAAAAAGCAGGCTTGCCTCATTTCTCACTTTAAATGAAAAGTTTGCCATAAGAGAACTATATATAGGGGTTTAAAGCTCTAGAGATGGAAAGGTTTTCACTATCTTTCACTCGTTAAGAAATTTTCTTATGAAACATTCCTGCAGAACGAAAAAACGAAAGAGAGAGCTAAGCTAAGTTTGGCTCCCGTCACTTGATATTCATGAAACGAATTGAATAACTAAAGACAGGAGAGCCGCTTCTGTTCCAACAACCTATTATCAACTGTTCCATAAAACGTATCAAGAAAGGTTTACCTTTTACTACATTGCTTCACTTTAGCCTTTAGTCTTTACATTGAAAGGCAACACTCTTTCTCCATAACCCTTTTCATAGCTATATTCCTATTACTCTATTACACGAACGATACCACTTGAAGCTGGTAACTAGAGCTTTGCCAACAAGGCTATTGCGTCAACACACAACACTATATTTCTATTGCCTATATAAACGTCTCTTAAACCTAAAGCCTTAGACCATAGATTACTTCTGAACTACGTTGAGAGCATTTCGTTGACTTTCTCTCGTTCATATTTTCTTCATAGATCTTGTCGACTATCACAACCACCACAAGTTGTTTTAGATCTTTTTCTATCCTACGTTTGAAAGCCGAAGCTCAATTTCTTTGCAGCTTAAGCCAGGCTGTCATGTCGATCTTTCTATATCCCTTTTCGATTGCTATTTTCCTATTCTCCTCCACTATCGCTTCCTTATTCTTTCAAGTTTGTTCCCTTCGCTTTGGCTTATTGTTGTTAGCTTCTGAGCAACATAAAAAAATTTGGTGGTGGTAATATTGATAGCTCAGAGAAAACGTAGTAAAAACCTTCCCATTTCTTCTTAGCTATTTGGGCAAAATACAACACTTTAAAATTCTAAAATATCATTTTTTCTTAAAAACTGGACGGAATTTTAGCTTAGAAGTGAACTACAATAGTTTTGAACCAGAAGCCATGAGGGTCAACTGAAAATGTGAGAGTTCATTAAGCCTCAGAGCTCTAATCTCACTTGATTGCAACCCTTTTAACAAAACCACTATTAGCTATTAGTTGCTCATTTTTCTAGCCAATTGATGTTTGTTTCAAAAGAGCTAAGAAAAAGAATAAAACTCATAGCTCATATAGAGATATATAGAGCTTAGGAATTGAGTTAAAGAGGTGCTAAGAAAACAGTTTAACTTCACCTCAATGTGTAGACACAAAACAAACATATATATTACATCACATAACAACATTATAAGCAATAGCTGCCATCAATTGCTTTGAATGGAGCCGAAAATGTTGCCATTTAAAAACAATCCCATGATTTATGAAGAGGGCCCATACTCTACACTACACTTCTACAACCACACAGTGTAGTCAAGAGAGAAAAGAGAAATTGAGAGTGGAAATTTATACTGGAAAGATTACATCAGTAGCAAAACATGAAACTCACATTCTTCCTTCCTCTCTGCTTCACAGCTTTTCTCTAAAGAGAAATTCTATACTTATTGTACATTGAAGCAAAAGGGGAAGAGAACACAAAATGCCATTTCTCTCTCTCTCTCTCGACTTTACAACACTAAACTCATCATATCAAATCAGAGCTAAGGTATAACAACTCTTTTCACAAGGCAATCCTCTCAACATTTCAGTGACACATTTCTTCACAATCTTTGCTCTTGAGTTACAATTGTAATGGCTATTATTCTACGTTCCCGGCACATAGCCAGTGCTTCTTTAACAAATGAGTTAAGGCTTCACGTTTTAAGTAAGCTTCATAGCAATAAGAAATAGTTGAAAGTGTTCCCTGGTTAGCTTTATGAGTGTCTATATTGGTCGAATAAAATGTTTCTCACTATGAAAGAGAGAGAGGAGAGCAAAAAATGGGTTTAGAAAAAGAGCAACACAAAACGTTATGTATAGTTTCTAAAGTCTAAACATCGTTTACAATAGGCTAAGTACTTTTAGCCATAAGCTATTTCATGTAATCCATGAACTGAGCTCACTTTTTAGACTCGGCTAATATAAACGTGTGTATAAAGGTTGAAAAGAGAGAGGTAACGTACAGGCTGCTGTTATTGTAGTTCTCCATAATTTATTTCATGACAGTCCAATTGAATAGAGAACGAGGCTATTAATGCTCATTTACAAGCTGTAATCACACCATCGCTTCTTTTGTACTATGGCAAACCATCTTGCTATAAAAGGGAACGTTGTCAACTGTTCTAAAACCTTAGCTTATTTCTGACGAACATGGGTCACTAGTACGAGTTAATGAAGAAATATGTCGTCCAAAAGTTGAGAGCATTGCCTACATAAACGATTTGCTATTGGGTTAGTCTTTAGTTGGTACACTGATTAAATCATTGCTGGATCTGATATGTATCTCTTATCTTGTATCAATTCAATTGTTAAGGGAAAAGAGTCAATATATCAATTCTTTAGCAATGCAAGGCAACAACTCAATCTTTCTATTTTCTTATGCAATGTGCAACAAGGGTAGGAAAAGCAATACATCATCTAAAAGCATATTTTTCTTTGCTACACCACCGCACAACTCTCAATTCATTTTTTCTCTCCTCAACAACTCACTTTATTTACCCTTTAAATTTTCAATCCGTGCTTCTTCATATTCATCTTTATTTCAACTTGAGATTTGATATTTTTATTTCTCTTTCTAACCTCGCTTCTCTCTCACTCTAAATATTTACACACAAAAGTTTCATTGCATTTGCCAAGAGGTGAAGAAAGAGAGCGAGAAGAGTCATAAAAACATCAAATTCCGTTTTCTCACTCATTTCATTTCTCCTCAAAGGTGACAAGACAACAACGGAGAAGAAATAAAATGAGAAGAAAAATGAAATCTCGTTTTTTATGTTCCACGATGAATTTTCTAGATATGTAGAGTAGTAAATAAAAAACGATATAAAAACAACTAGGAGAAATAAATTATTTCTTGGAATCAAGTTGGCAAAAATTGGTTCAAAATTCATAAAATGTTGTACAAGTGGGCATATATAGGTTTGGTTGTAAATGTGTAGTAAACCAATTGAGTTTATATTTCCTCTGCCAAAAAAGACCAAAGCCTTACATTTTTTCGGTTGACTTTTGTCAAATTTGCCGTTTTTCCAAGAAAAGGTTGTAAATTGCGTCGGAGAAGAAGAGATGACAAGTGTAACGTATTGTAGTAGTGAGTTGTGATGACATGAACAACATATCATCTCTCACCACTTGAGGCAATAAACATCAATTCTTCTCAGAACTCTCTACCTAAGAAAACTACAAGGATAATCTTAGCAGCTCTAGTGTCAAAATGTTGACAATTTTTTTACATTTTGTTGGAGAGCTAAATCACTTGTTTGTTTATCTTAAACGATTCTCAGCAGTCTCAACTAACATTCTAACATTGTCATAATCTGAGTGAATTTAAACTTTCTTTTCCTGGAATGTTCTGGAGAAATGTACTTCTGAGATGAGTCTAAAACACTCCCCTGAGGTATAGCAAATGTGCAAAATTTTCACACTAATGTTTCATCGTCTGACCTTATCATATTTATACTACGACATAAGCATTTTCTTCATGTTTTAACTTGAGAGCTGCTAACAACAAGTCGCAAATTGACTTCAGGAAACTATAGAGGCATTGGTCAATGGTTTTAATTTTAGATTTGCTCTCTAGTAAAAAAGGAATTAGAGACGAGTGATCTCCTCGACACAGATTATTTGTTTTTCTCTTCTACACTAATCGAGTTTTCTACACAGTTCATTTAATTTCCCAAAGTGTTTTCTCACTGAGAGACGCAGAGCTAAGTAAAACAAATATCAATATCTGTCCATTTCTCATTTACCCAGAGTGACCAACTCTTCTTCTTTTCAACCGGGTCACATGAGTATGTAAATAAATACTAATCTATGTAGAGTACGTCTCATCTCTCTCCCTTCTACAGAGAGCGACTCCAGTTAACTTAGTTTAGTGAGTGACATGCTGAGAGCTTACTAAATCCTTCTTTCTACAAAACAGAGTCAGGAATGAGACTTGGAATCAAAAGTGAACCATTACTCAAATCAGTGGTTCATTTTCATATATGACACATTTTCAAGCAAGTGGAGAAATTGAGAAATGAGCAATCCTGCAACTATGGTTTAGTCAATTTGCACAGTTCTCTTTGAAAGGACAAGGAAAAACATGATAAATCTGTAGTGTAGTACATCGTATTTATTGCACTGATAGGACAACTGGAGAAGACAAACTAAATGTAGTATTTTCAGAACCGTGAGAGAAGCTTAACTCTCTACATAATATTTAAAGCTATACTGACTCAGGTGGGGGTGCTCTCGTTTTTTACTCAAGTTTTAAACATACACAAATTTAGAAACTATAGGAGTCAATTAATTATCGTTGAAGACATTTCCTAGGCATATAGCGCTGAATAACAACAATTTTAAGAAAAAACCATTGGACCTCACTTCTTACATAAGAACTAATGAGGCCTCATTGGTTTTTTTCTTAACTCAAAGTCATCATTTGTATTTCTGAAATTGTTATAAAAAACGGTGGGCATTCCCTCAGTAAAATATTTTGAGGACTCACACTTTGCTTATCGTCGGCAGAGTTTTTGTTTGAGATATTATGTTGAGCAGGTGTAGATGCTTAGCTTTCCAATCCTTTTTCCAATATCGTTGAAAAGAACTTTGATATTTTTCCCTTGTTGAGTTTTCTCTCTCTCTCTCATGTACTAACTAAGCATAAGTGGTTTGGTTTGCTTCAGCCATTCCATGTGGCTAATGGAATTATGGAAGCTCAACCCACATAATCCGCTTTATTCAGAAACTAATAAAACTTGAAATCTCCACGTATACTATATACCTTCTTCTTCCTTTTTTTCCTGCCTACATAAATGCTCTTGTGTGAAAAACTTTTCAAAAGAGTTTTAGGTAGCTGAGGCATTTTCACACTAGAGCTAAAATACAACAAGGCTTATAGAGTCAACTCTCAACAATATTCTAAGTCATCTTGAAAAAGAATTTATGAATCTAACACGTACTTACATGTATATATAAATATGACTACTGTAGTTATTTTCTAAAAGTATTTCCTCCTTCATTTCAATGACTCCTTTCATAAACCTTCTTTGATTTGTGACAAACATTCTCTCTCAATGTACAACGTTTCTCATTACTTTGCCCATTTACAATTCATAACTTGACTTTTTTCCCTTTTAATTTAATGCGAAAGAATTTTTCTCTAATATATTTTCTCTCAAGCCTCCTCTCTCTCAATCAGTCACGACTCAAATATTAACTTCTTTAAAATACAAAATATTTTCTACTAGTGGCCAAGTAAAAACAAATTCAACCTAAGAATGATAAGCTGCGAAATAGATTCAAGTCACTGGGAATCGAACTCGGGACCAATTGAGTGAGCCAATTTTCTCAGTTGCTGATGACATGTTGTAATATTAGAGAAAAGTGAACATATTGATTGCCAGTGTAAATCAAGTTGATGATCTTATGAAAAGGACAAATGTCTGGAGATGAGTTGACAGAGAACTACTGCAAGAGTCAAGTTATTAGTTTCTCTCATCACTTATCATTGTAATCTCTATGAGACGGGTGAGACGTCTCAATTCCTACTGCACTTCTCAATGACAAATGAGTGGAGACATTGGAAGAAAGACAGATTGAAACACTAACGACTCATTTTATTATCACAGTTTTCTCCTATCGCTAGCAACTAATTTAGCAATATTTTCCAAAGTCTTATAAATGGCAATCATTTCTCTCAAGTCTATACCGTCAAGCTGGGTAGTCTTTTTAAAAACAAGGTCAACTTATAAGTCCCCTAAAATCCAACATACATATTTAGCTCATAGAATTAAGTTTGTCAACGATCTTCAATTGTATAGTTCTCATTTCAAAACGTCAATCCCCTCTGACATGAGAATGACACTGACAAAACAAGAGAGACTTTACTCCAACTCAACTCATTCATGAACTCACTCATTCATAAAATCTTTTTCTAGAAACTCACAGAGCTACGAGTTGTAAAGTCCATTCATTATATATTGATCCTTTTTCTGGTCCTTCTAAGGGTTCTCTATTTCATCTCTTTTCAATTGTTCAACTATTGTTATGATTGTTTGGACCGGATTTGTAATCTGACAGTATATACTAAAACTTTTACAAAGTCAAGTCAAGTGACTTTAACATTTGAGAGTTTACAACTGCTGAAGAAAAATGCTACAACGGAAAGAACGAGGCTTAAGTTCTAAGAATTTCTTTAGAAATTCATAAGATGCTACAAGTTACCACATGAAACGGTAAAAAAAACACTGGAGGCTGTATAACATACGGAAGAAATTAAATGGTATTTTTAAAATTAGCTGTTAGCTTCACTAAATTAAATCGAAGATTGTGTTATGTAGCATATGCCTTGAGATTTATTCACATAATCGTTTTTTGGAAAATAAGCTGTTTCAATTTCCACAACCATAAGTGTATTACTTTATATTTTGCATGCAATTGCTTCAAGAGGAAGAAGAAACAGGGAAGATTTTTTCATAGCCAGAAGAATTTCATATCAAGTTATATAAGTTGTTTGGAAGGTTTAGACAAGCATTGCTCTCGCTAAATGCATTAGAGTCCTTAGAGTAGAAAAAGAGTCGGGTTTTATTATCATTCATGTTGAGCCTTGTGTAGTTACAAGGATGTATGTTGGAGTAGAGAAGAGATTGAGGAGATGAAAACTTGTGTTTGCTTGTCGACGAGAGCAAAAGAACAGCGAGATTCTCTCAAGAGCAACAGGAATGACTCATCGCTCAATTTCACTACGGCAAATGACCTTCCATACTCTCTTTTAAGCTGGAATGCCGTTCTAGTTTTACTGGAGAAAGATATTTTAGTACATTGAAATCTGTCTATAGCGGTGGGCCAAGAGCTAAACAATTACCACCGTTATAAACAGAATCTGTCTATACCGGTATTAGGGACAAATCAAGAGCATAATCGTTATAGAGAGAACTTTTTTTCGATCAGAATGCTAAATTACATAGTAATAATTTACTCGCAGCATTGGCTTGAGTTGCTTGAACGTGCCAAAAATCTGAACTATTGCTTTACTCAGATATCCAGCACAATTTTCCAGAACTTTCACTACTCTTTCTCCAGAAAATGGTAAAAATAGCGACTGAAGATGTCGTTTTTATCCAATAACCCTTATAAAGAGAGTGGATATAATGTATTTAGATAGGCTTTAAGTCAGGAGACTGAAAAGCTACCGTTATAGATAGGTACTCTTATAGACAGATTCCCCTGTATTTACCATCTACATCTTGGTAAATTTTTTTAAAACAAGAATTTACTATTGCATCATTCCTGGGTCAGAGTAATATAATAGGATCTTTGTGAGTTGAGCTAGGATGTGAAGTCAGAGTCACAGACACTTTGTGTGTTGTAAAAAGGGAAAAGGTGAAGGATTACTTCTCTCTCTTGACTTGAGAAGTGAAGGCAAACCAAGGTAACTTTTCATTCCTCTAAACCATTTCTCTTCACATTATATTATCCATATAGTTTATATGTCCTTCAATCCACTTTTATATAGCTATAGATATGTAGCTACTCATTTTATTTACCTGTCTTTGATCTTTTCGTCTTGTCTTTTATTTCCAAGTCGGATGTGAAATTCTTTCTTATACCTTCTCCTTCACTTACTTACACTACACTCAACTCAGTCACTCGGCCAATGAGATTTTTTATGAAATATAACACAATGCAAACTACCCTTAAACAGGGTGAGAATATTACTATAGCTTTAGCAAACCCAAGTTTAGCAAATTTAATTTACTTCTAATTAATACAATTGTTATACTATTCGTCAGAAATTCTGATTTGCCACTATAAACTCAATTATCCCAGTTACATATGTGTATCCCAAAATCTTTCTAAAACTCACCCACGAAGAAAAAAATGGGGCTTTACTATCTCAACCCATATGAAATTCCTATTATTTTTCTAAGCTGATAAAGTAGTTTGAAAAAGAAATTCACAAATGGGTGCACGAATGTAATTCAATGTACAAAAAAGAGCTTTGGCTTCAGTTGTAAAAAAAAACTATACAATGCTAACTAGAATTGAACAACACACATGAGAGACGTCACTGAGTATTGCGGCAAACAGGGAGAGGATGTAAAGAGAAGAGGCAGAAGAGAAAAATTTCAATCATTTCGTCAAGTGAAGCTTGAAAATTGAAATATATAACACAGATGCTTTGATATCATTTACTTGTCATCAGCCACCAGATATCATATGCTCGCTATGAAAAAGAGCTCTAACTTGCTCTCTCTTCTCTTCTTCATATCAAAACCGTCCTCTGTGTTGTGTGCCGAAAGCCCAAAACCACTCAAGGTTGTCAAGAGACTCAAAAACTCAAAATTTACAACAATACTTCAGAATACTATTCCATCATCATAATATCTGTTAGAGAATATATATATTTATATAGCACTAGTAGCATTAGCTCCAGCTTGTCGCACATTTTATATAAACGTACGCTTATGCACTATGCATATCAAACTCTAGTGAGTATTTGACATGTCACACAATTCTACTACAATGCAATTACAGTGCACAACTACCATTACACATTATGCACTTTTACTATATTCTCATTCTGCACTCTATACGTCAAAGGGGAGAAAGAAGAACCAACGGAGAAAGTCTCAATTTCGCTCTGTAGCTACCGTAAAGCTTGAAGTAGTAGTCATATAGCATAGAAATCCTATACTGCAACACACTTTTCTACTTTGGCTAAATTAGAACTGCAAGTTTTACGGTAAGTTTACATAGTAGTTCCTTTGGTTCTGTAGTGGTAAAGATTTGATAGAGAAACATATGCATAGAGATGCGAAAAGTGGAGAACTGAAGACTTATAGTGTTGTCATAGGAGAGAGAGAAAAGAGCCACCAGCAAACATTGCTCTACACATTGAGCATCTTGTACTACATCGGCATTACAACTTTAGATACAACGATTACCACTACAACATATATATTACACTCTCTTACTTCCAAGGCTATGTTCTCAACTCACTATTTCTTATTGCCTATAAAGTTCTCTTATAGTAAGTCGATGTTTTGGCTGTGTGCTGGGAGCAGAGGCTAATAGCCATTGTAGCTGAAGACCGTGGAAGATTTGTAAGTTGAGAGCTATGGCTTGAGTTGACTATTCTGGTAAAATGTAATATCGTAGGAATTTCATTTTGAAAACATGCCATCCATATAACCCTTAAAAGACTGTTTATCCTTGCGGGGTTCCTCGCGCTCTCTCTACTACTCTCCATATAAATAGTTTGAAGATGAGAACCAAAGCGAGAGAGAGATGCATTGAGCAAAGTTAGCACTAAAGGCGAGCTTAGAGGAAAAGAGAGTAAAGTGGTAGTAGCTGATGATAATAGGATGACTATAGGTTGGAAATATAATAGAAGAAAAGGATACGCTAACTACATCGTCGTCAGAGTTTTCATTGCTTTTGTAGAGAGAGAGAGATATTGTATTGTTGAAAGTCTGTAAATCTGAGAGAGAGAGAGAGCTCTTTGAAAACATTTGGAAACAAGTTGTATGTAAGAAGGGAAAAACGCTCATGAATGTAACATGTGCATAAATAAATATATGAGAAGAAAAAACGCTCTACCCTTGCCTAGTCAAAATAATTTCATTCTCAAGTGTTTTACGATCACAAGCCTATATTCTTTATAAGAACGTACATAATTCTGAATCTTATTGGAAAACTGTTTTTTAGATCCAATGTGAATTTCTTAAGATGAAAGTCACATGAGTTTAGAGCGATGTACTCACTCATTAAAACTCAATTAAATCATCAATGACTATTTAACAAGTTTCACAGAATTAAATTAATGGGAATTCCTAAGGAGTTTTAAAGAAAAATAAGCCAACCATAAGTGAATTTCTTTACGAGCTTTTTTTACGCTTAAGGAATAGTTTCATTTTTAGGAGCTCTTGAGCCAAAGCTCTTCTTAATTACTATTGAAATCCATTATAGCCTAAGCTCAATGACCAATTCGACTCTTATGGGACAATTAGTTGAATGACAGGAGCAAAAAAGGTATGTCATTAAACTCTGATTTAGACTTTAGAGTACAGGTGTTTCATCCTTTGAGATGAATGACGCGGTACGTAAATAGGAAAGATGAATGAGTGATGAAATCGCATTTCTCATTCTCTGACACTAATCGTTCTTCTCACTGCTCATTAAAGCACACTGAAGTCCAACTGTTCGCCTATAGTATAATGACTTGAGCAAGCTGTGATCACTGACAACAGTTGCAGCTAATTACTTCATCTCAACTTCTCAACTCACTCTAATAGACACTACATGCAAAATACATAATGTCGCTAGCTCACAATTGAATTGACGAGTGAAATGATTTAATACATATAAAAGGCAGCAGTTTAAACTAAAATATCTTTCTCCAGTAAAACTGCAAAGGCATTCCAACATAAAAGTAGGAAAGTGGATCTCAGTCTTCAGCTTTTGACCAATCTTTGTGGACAAGAGGTCATGAGATCTACTGGAGAAATGACACTGAGTTCATCTCCAGCCTCAGGGCTCAAAATCCCTATAGTTCTCTTATTCCAAAAACTAAGTCATTGGCTTACTATTCTTGCTTGTGTGGTTTGGTTAGCTATTAGAGCTCTGTTTCAATGTTGTGTGAAATCATTAAGGAAAACATTGGTAGAGAAGAGTGGAGTGGCTCTCATAGTAAAAGACATATAGTTAGCTTGTAAACTCTCATTTGCACCATATGCTTCCTCCATCAGTACATGAGAACAAAACAAGAGAGCCACAAAATCACGCGTCATTTGCTTCCTTCACTTGCTTCACAGACACTATTCTTTTCCTCCACAACACTTTAGCCCGTGTTCTGTTCTGTCATGTCACTTTACTCTACTTTCCTTATATGAACAACTTCAACTAACTATGGACTATAGCCATCAACACTTTACAAGACACAGTTGTCAACTACCAAATGCCCTATGAATATCTCTTAAAACTAATAAAATTTTAATTCATTTCTGAACTACAGACGCTGAATTCAATCTTTCAATGAGTTGGTTAAATGATGGCATTGGCTCTGTACTGGTATCCCAAAGTCTAATAGCCATTACAATTGTATCTCAAGACGATACATTGTGAAAAATGTGTGAAGGAAGGTCTGAAGTGTTTTCCTTGTGAGGTTCCTTGCACACAACTATTAGTGAAAGTGAAGAGAGCTGTATGGAAAGAAACTCGATCATTAGCCAGATTGACATTCTCCTTCTTGTACACATACAACTTTTGATGAGCATTGAAAAGTTCATTGGTGGAAATGAGAGAGCTTCTCTCTCACTGTAGCCGGCTGTCATGTCAGTTTTCTATGATGCTTTCACTATAGGCAAACGATTAGAGTCTTAGAAACCTAGTGTAGTTTTTTTTTCCTTTTCCTAATAGTTTTGCTAAAGTTCTTCTCTGAGCTTAGAGAGTTTTAGTAGTCCTAACTTTCCATTCACAACACTTGTCTTCTTTTGAGACTAAGTTGATCCCTACTAATTTCTCTTCTTCATCCTTTCCACTACAGTCTAGTTGTAACAAACAAGGCTAACACTTGTCATAATCAAGACTAATCCCCTAAAACACGTACACTCACTTTTGCACTGAGCAAATAAAGCATGAAGAACATGTGGCACAGACATGACAAGCAAATACAACAACAAACATCGTCGTGTCAAATGCAATGCAACTCTCTCAAGTCGCACGTGACATTTCTAGTGCATTAAGATCAAAGTCATTTTCCTTGGCTCTACTATAGAAGAAATAATTCAGCGAAGTCTACAAAAAGTCTAAAAGTAGAAATGAAGGTGCTATTATGTACATATTAATAAAATATTTAGGCAAACCACAATGTTGTCCATTGGGACAACAAAAATCCAATCTGTTGTCATGTGGGAATAGACTAAAATTGACAGCTGGCTTTTCGTTTCAATTAACGGAACTAAGCTGGAAATCCTGTGCTAATTGAATGTTGACAGAATTAGCATGAAGACACATGAGACTCATTTGTCAAGTTAAGAAAGCTTTTGAGCCAACAAAAACAAGATGCTAACAAAAGTCCCTGGAGATGCAACGAAGCATTACAATAGCTTTTGTAACCATTAACAAGGTTTAATTACACAATTCACAAAGTCCTACACTATAGACACAACATAAACTCTCATTTATAGCCAATTATACAACAAATCCCAAACTCACCAATTGCATTTTAAAGAGATGTCCTCACATTGAGAATCGACACTAGACTTTAAAAAAGGAATAAAAGTTATTTTTAACGATTTACGATGGCTTATGAAAACCGTCTCATAACTTTCATTACGGGGACACATTAGGCTCAACAAGAATTTAAATTTGTGTAAATTGGAATGCAATAAGCTTAGTCAAAAAATGAGATTCCTTGCAAGGAGATGACTTCAGCTTGCAAACGAGTTTTGAACCAATTTTTTTACCTATTGTCAGAAAATGGTGTAAAAGTTCTGGCACAACCTACAACTCATCCTAAGCTCTTTAAATTCAAATAAACACTAGCCTCAAAATTTACAAAAATTTTAAATTTTATAAATGGACTTTCCGAAATAATTTCTAGTATCAAAACGCGGATGGAGGCCGAAGCCATCTCCTTGCTTCCACAACATGTACATATTTAAGAAGTCATAAATGCAGATATTATAACTTTATGCAAGCATCATCATCAATGTTGCTTGTATCGTTGATGTCACCACCAAAAGGAAAAGGAGCGACAGATGCTATATTTTCTTGCTACAACAAGCCCAGCTTTTCAATTCTCTCCTCTTCTGACTTTGACTCCCTTCATTCTCATCATTTTCTCATATTCCTTCTCAAAACTTGTACTACAAAATCCAATAAAGCTCTCTCTCTCTCTCTCTCTCAACACAAAATAGATAGTTTACAACAAGCGATGAAAGTGACTCTACAAGCCAACACACACAACAGCTCTCGATTAGATTAGCTGGATGGCAAATGACAAGTCGTCAATTTCACATGCTCTTTCAAATTTTCATCCCAGTCTCTCTCTATCTCCCTTTCTCTAACCAAACCACATATAGCACAGACTAATAGAATCAAACCGAAACTAAGCAAGAGTCAACCACAAGCAACCAGAAACAACAACCAAGCTTTTCTATTGTCTCCTTTGACCAGATAATGTAATAAGTATCTGTCTGCTTAAGGAAACATTGTCAACTTAAGCTTCACTATTTCTTATTGCCTATCAATCTCATTTAAACTAAAAGTCTTAACTCATTTCTCAACGATAGGTGCTGAACATGAGTCACTGTAGCTTGTTATAATAGGCACTGGCTGTACACTGGGAACAGAGGCTAATAGCCATTACAATTGCGTTTAAAGACCATAGAGTACCATACTATTCAAAAGTTGAGAGCATTACCTTGAGATATATTTCATAGATTCATAAACAGTTTGTTTTAGCCAGGGTATATATATATATAGGACGGAAAATGAAACCACAAAGTACAAAGTTACAACAATATATATAAATCTGATGATGATGATCGTGTCAACTAGATATAGATTTTATTTTCTTTCCCCTCTCTGTACATTGAAAAGTTCCAAATGCAACTCAATACATAAAATGCGTGCATTTTGATGTAGTTAGCAACTTAACTAGCTGTTGTGAGAGTTACACATTTACCCTAAGTGACAATGAAAAGGCAAATGATATAAAAGCTACAGTGAGCTTAGTAGCAACAAAAGGTGACGACGGCAGATTGCTCCTTTTTCAAAAGAGTCCCTTGTTGGCTGTATTATATATGTTTAGAGCCCATTATTTCTCTACTCAAAGGTTGTAGTGTGACGAAAGGAAATGTAGTACTAAGCACTATGATTTATCAGAAGTGAGAGAATCTAGTTCACAAATTCAGGAATGGCTCAGAAAATTAATATCAAAATGGACCATAATACCGAAAACCCTTTCCACCTCTCCTAGGCTATTTGCCAAAATTCAACACTATTAAATACTAAGTGGACCACTGGCCATGAGGTCTACTGGAAATGAAACTGTACTCTAAATTCCTTACGTTCTCTTTTGGTAAGCTTTTCATTCTCAATGTAAAGTTGGAATGGAGCATTCCTGAATTGAATAAGTGAAAAAATCCGGCATAATATATAGTATGGCATGACCATTTGTAAACAGATCAGTGAAGTCAGTTGAAAAAGCTTTTCCTTTCCTTTGGTTGCAATTGACTTTTCGGTTTCCTTATCATCACTTTTTTGTGTACTCTTCTCCACTCTCTACCATTGCACTTCACGTATTGTCCTCTTACTCTCTCTCTCTCTACCCTATAAAGTAAATGGGGACTCAAACACAGAGTTCAACTAGAACAGTTTCAGTTGTCTCTCTTCTCTTCTACATGTGACAAAGTCAGGGAAGAAAAATCCGATTTTCATTCAATGCAACGCTCTATTCACATTTCGTCAGCCTTTTATATTCCTAGCCTATGAGTGTCATGTCACTCACTTTACTATACGACTACATGACTTTTTCATCCTTTTCAGGCCACATAGTACTTAAACTAATGTATGAAACTCTTATTTTGGCTGCGACTCAAAACTTTTGGCAATTGATTTAGTATAAGTTATAGCTTTCTGTGGCTTGGCTACTAAAATGTCATGAGATTTTCGTATACACCAAATCATACTTGCTACATGGTACAAATGTCAAATGCTAATAAATTGACAAGTGACACTAGCGTGAATGACATACCGTAAAACTATATATCTACTACTCCACATTTGGCTTAGAGGTTACTAGTGGAGTGAGTCTAAAAGTCTCTGGGTCTAACTCTCTTCAATCTGAGCAAATGTGCCAACCTGTCTCTGTTGCAAAGTAGTCTTGTGTTTAGTTTTACGGTAAAACGTCTTGAGCTAAAGTATACCTGTTCTGTAGCTTTTCTCTTGCAATACTTTAGTGTTTACTAGTGTTGTAGTACAGAGGAATGATGATAATAACTATTACAGAGAGAGAAAGGAGAAGAAACCACTATCATTCATCAGAGCAAGATTTTAATAAGAGAGTCTGACATAAAACGCATTTCGACTGTGGAGCTAAAGCTTCTATGACTTTCTTCATATATTCCTCCATCGTCTTTTTAAGAGGGTGATACTATTCTTTTGTGATGATGATGCTTCTCTCATGCATCTCCTACTAAAAAGAGAGAGCAATGTGAACAACAAGCAGTTATTGCCTTCCTTCATCCTCTAGGCTTTCTATATACTCTACAGGAATGGCCAACTGAAAAAAGCTTAAAAGACTAAATACAAGTGACATAATGTTAGTAGCAACCTTTCTCCTTTAAAATGCAACACTTCCTGAAATATCTTTCTTCAACTGGAAAGGCATTCCAATTTAAAAGAAGTTTTCTTACGACATGACAAACTATTTTTATTTTGAAGTGAAAACTAAAGAAGTTGCTATTCCTTCCTCTTCTTTTCACTTTACTACTTGAGTCACTAACTCACTCATCCCACAACTCTAACGATTTCTTTAAAACGTTGGAGAAATGCAGATGCTAAGGTTTAGAAGCTCACAAGACATATCATAAAATCACGAGATAGACAAACAAACTCTAGTAGTACAAGAGTACTCAAAGAAAACAGACGCTTATTCCATTGTAAGACGAAGAGGCAGTTCAACTCTTACAAGGAAACTTTCTCAACCACAGTTGCTCTACTTTATTAGAATTATTATTAGTCTACACAACCAGTGCTGCTTTTTTAGGTTTGGAAATAAGAAACAGCTGAGAACGTTTCCTTGCTCTGAATAGTGAGTAAAAGAGATGACTGCTATTATTACCAATGTTATTAGTGTAGAAGTTGTATATAAGTTGGTGTATACGTAGACAATATTGTTTAGAAGACAAGAAAGCTTTTGCGTCTTTCACCACCACCACCAACGAATTTCATGAGATGAAAGCTTCGCTATATATATATATATATATGAACAGACAGTTTCACTTCTCACTGAACTATGCGCTTCCTATAGTCAACTCACATTACATTACACTTAGACAATTCTAAGGACTGGCTTACTCTTCACTTTTAACAGAATGAGAAGTTTGCAATAAAAGACTTTGCACTTTGGACACGTAGCTGTGGAGAGGAGGAAAGACTTTTATTCTCATTTTACTTGTATGTTTGTCCAGAGTCTAATTTTAAAACTCTTATAGTACGTGGTACGTGGCCATTATATTTAGTAATTGGTGACATTGTATTTTCTTATGGAGCATTCCTGGGAAAGGAGAACGTCGTAATAGTTTCATCTTTCTCACTACAATTGCTTCTTCACTTTCTCCTTTCCTTTGCTCTGCTCTGTTGTGCTGTTGGTGGGAGAGAGGCTCAAGTCTCAAGTCTAATATTTGGTGGACATAAATTTGTAGCAATATGAGAGAGAGCAAGTCAGTTGAGTATGGAATGAGGATTGTAAAGCTGGAAACGATGGCACTTCTCATAAATATATGGTTGTGATAACTGCTGTGGTCAAAGCCCCTTTTATTTCTCTAGGCAGCCACTGAGATTATTGCAACCACTGGAATTTATCATCCGCATGCCTTTCTACACATACAATACTTACTATCACTATACAATCTACTACTAACCAAAATGTACACTAAGTAGCCAAGCCGGCCAAGTCACAGTAACTCAAGTAGCCTTATGCAATAATACCCTAAACTTGGAGCAGCAGCCGAGAAGTGAAAATAAATGCTGGGATCACGATCAGGTTGGCCCATTTGCTCAGATTGAAGAAAGTTGGGCCCAGAGACAGAGCTATAGATAAACTCCACTCTAAGCCAAATGCTAAGTAGTAAATGTAAAGGCTAATAATTAGAACTTTAACTGCAAGTTTTACGGTATGATATATAATATCTGTTTATCATCCGCATGCCTTTCTACACATACAATACTTACTATCACTATACAATCTACTACTAACCAAAATGTACACTAAGTAGCCAAGCCGGCCAAGTCACAGTAACTTAAGTAGCCTTATGCAATAATACCCTAAACTTGGAGTAGTAGCCGAGAAGTGAAAATAAATGCTGGGATCACGATCAGGTTGGTCCATTGGCTCAGATTGAAGTAAGTTGGGCCCATATACAGAGCTATAGATAAACTCCACTCTAAGCCAAATGCTAAGTAGTAAATGTAAAGGCTAATAATTAGAACTTTAACTGCAAGTTTTACGGTATGATATATAATATCTGTATTAAATGTTTGGTTGCAGTGTAAGTAAGTCGTTAATTTTTGTCTCATGTCTCATAACGTGAGAGTTATAAAGAGAGAAGAGAGCATTCTTTTTTTGTATTTTTATTGAAATCGGCTCAAGCTGTTTCTTCTTCTTTGACTTATTGACTCTAGCTTAGAACTTGCTATCAACATTTTGTTTGCTAATAAATGTACAGGCAACATCAAAAACTTTTTATCCCTTTAAATATACAGTGTAAAAATGTAGTTAGCTTTACTATTATAATCTCAGGTAAGGTTTCCTGAATTAGTTTGAATTTTTTTTTATATGAACCAGAAAGTTGAATTTATAACTATGGAACTACGTTTTAAACTCAGATTATATTAAATTAGGATTAATTGATTACTTTGCTTAAGCCTGTGTGAAATGAGAAAATAAGTGAAGATGTTGTTTTCAAGTTCGAGGTTACGACATAGATGAGAAGATAATGTAAGTACAAAGGTCATAAAACAAAAAACGGAGCTCGTAGAACGAGTGTGGAGAAGATATTTAATGGAAATGGAGTATCTATGAGTTAGATGTTGTGTGTGGAAAAGGAAAAGAGCATTTTTATTTTCACCCTGTGGCC
>VCNE01003179.1:0-17683 GCA_009869805.1 Oncopodura yosiiana | reverse complement strand
TTTGATTCATAATTTTTATTGCTGGATGTGACTCTAGCAAGACTACTTCATCACCTTTATATAATTGATTCTTAAATTCTTCTGGTATTTTGTGATAATATGACATGTGTTTATTAATTGTTTCAAATGCAGACGATAAAGTGATTCTTCCTCGTTTTGGTAGTTTTATTAAAGTGATTTGTATTGGTGTTAATAATGATGGAAATCTATCTGAATAGACAAATGCTTCAGCTTGTTCTTGTAGACCTATCAAAAGCAAAGTTTACTTAAATATTTATTTTTGTATTGTAATTGTAAAAAGAACTTACTGATTAACGCTTCTTTAGGTTTATTAGACTGTTGGGCAATGAAAATTAAAGCTCTTGTACATGCGATTATTGCATCGTTTTCACGTGCTCCTAGTAGTAATAATATATTTTATTGTCAAACTATTATAACTCACAATAATACAATTCTATTTACTTACCTCTTAATCCAACTTCACATAATTTTGCAATTATACACATACAATCTGATTGAATTTCTTCCAAATTCGCTGGATTATGCAACAATTCATCAACAACATCATAAGAATGTGATTGAAGAAGGTTTTCAATTCTTTCAGCAAGATCCATTGAGGCCATGATCTATCTATAAATAGATTTGAGATATCAAGAAAAGCAAATATTAAAGATTTTTATTAAAAACTTGCCAGAAGTTTACAAGTAGTTGACAGTTTGACAAGTGACAAAAATCATAGATAAACAATAACAAAATCAGCCGGTTTCAAGTTGATTTTCCGCTGTAACGATTTAAATCCCACTTGAAACACGTTACTAAAACTTTCTCCACTTTCTCTGCCATATTATGCTTGTATTATATGATCTGATTCAAAGCCAACTTTATCAACGGCAACAAAAATATTAGCAGGTGCTGAAAAGTGTAAAAATCATTCCAAACATAGACAATATTCTTGCTACCTTTTCCTTGTCAATTTTTATGATAGGTAACGAATTTTCTAATAAGAAACTTCAGAATTTTTTTATGCTGAAATCTTGCAAATTTTTAGAAAAGCATTTTTTCATGGAGGCTCCATGAAAAGTTTGAGAGTGAAAAAGGTAGAATTAAAAGTCGTGACACTGTGACATGTTTTTTTTATTTTGAAGTATAGTAGATTGGACAGGCTCCTAGACTTTTCTGACCAGTTAAAATTCTTAAAACACATTACTAATTGTCAATTAATTAGTCACTTGTATACCCACTGAAATGAATTGTCAATGTTGAGGTATTAAATAAAACAGTAAGATGCGCAGAGAGATAAGTAGTGTTGAACGAACGAAAGGGTTAAAGTTGTGAGCCTTGCCCAAACGCATACAAACTTTGTAACATTCTTCTTTGTAAACATAGTACATTTATTGGATTGGAATTTTTGTATTCCTCATCTGAAGAAGTAGTCTGTCAGTCTGTAGAGTTGGTGGTGAGTAGTAGTGTGAGCTAGGAGAAGNTCTTTGTAAACATAGTACATTTATTGGATTGGAATTTTTGTATTCCTCATCTGAAGAAGTAGTCTGTCAGTCTGTAGAGTTGGTGGTGAGTAGTAGTGTGAGCTAGGAGAAGGATAATATTTGTGTTTGCAAGTTTTTAGTAGCTCATCTTTTCTACCAAATGTCAGATGTTGACATATTATTATACATTTGACAAAAGATCTCATTGATCCTCAATAGAATTTATCTGTGATGATTAATATTGCTAATGCAAAGTGAATGTATGGTGATGTAATTGGCAACACTTGTCGAAAGAAGTAAAAAGTTTTACTGTCAATTTGCTCTGTTCATTCATGGTGTATATAATATATCTGTTGTTGAGTCTTCTTCTTCACAGTGAGAGAGATATGCTCAAATAATTCACATTTGTTCACATCATTCAAGCAATAAAATTCTGTTTAGTTCATTGGGAAATGTTCATAAGAAAGCTCTTCTTCTTGAACCACAAAATGTTGGTATAAGATTTAATTTTAAGTATTTAATATTGTTGTTTACTATAAACCACTGTCTATGGGAAGTGCATTAAAATATGCGCATCACTACTAACTATAGTGTTATTAGTCAATTAATTTTCCTGTTAAGTGAAGCAGGAAATCATTAGTCACATATATATTTCAGTTGTGTTATGTTGTGTTTACTTTATGTGTCTGACTTGACACTGCAATGTCAAATACATTTTACTAATATTAAAGTGACTTTTCTAAATTAACACTGATCTTTGTTTGACCTTTATTTCAGAGTAGAAGTAACATCATCATCATCAAGTTTTAATTCTACTACCAATTTCATTCAATGAGGAGAAGAGAACTGTTAGAAAAAATCTACTACTACTACTACTACATGCAATATTTTGCAATCACGACAAGAAGGAAAACAATCTGCTGTCTATAACAGAAGATATTAAATAGCTCAAAAAATAAGTAGCTAGCAGCTCATTTGCTATCACCATCATCAAATCTCATCGTGAGAATCGTGCTGCAACAACACCCAAATTAGTTTGGTGGTGTCTTAAATTTTTTTTTCTCTCTCTCAGTGTATGAAGTGAAGTGTACAAAAATAAAACAAGGCTAATGAGGAAGAGGATGTCGAGTAGTAAAGACGGAACGATGACGAAGGAAATTAGCGGTATAATACATTCTTTTTGCTTTACATTTTCTACTTATTATTATAATGTATATATTTCAGTTGTTCTTGTCCAAAAAGATGAAATTGCATTCCATTGTGAGAAAGTTTTGAATGTGCAAAACTAATTTGGTAGTAGTAGTAGGTGCTCTTCTTCTGTCAAAAACTCAAAATGCATGAGAAGAACAATTTTATGGTTATCAACTTAACTAGGTTATACTTGAAGCTTTTCTCAATTTGTTCTGATTTTTAAGTAGATGAGAATAAGAACTAAGGATATAGAGATTTTTTTTACATATTTACATTTGTAATGAAGTTTGTCTGTCTTTTACTCTATATCTTTAGCTACAGATTTCTTACGACATAAAAAATAACTCTCTGACTGACAGGTACAATTGCATATTGCATTATGAATACATTAGGGTTTCTGCGTAAATTCTTTTTCATTTTTTACTGTTCAAAAAATTATGTGTGTGGTATTCTTATTATTATGCTCTTGACTTTGTCTCACGACAAAAATTCCAACCAACATCTGTATAAAAGCAAAAAAAAATCTAGCACATTTTTTCTTGACATCATATTTCTGTATTTCTAACAAGAAAAAATATTTCGGAGACACTGACTCCTAAATAACATAGATTTGTTTTTTAGATTAACTTGTATTATGCCTTCGAGTCACTCATATATAACTAAATTGGGTAAATATAATAATGTAAATAATATATAGGTAAGAAAGGAGAGAGAAGAAAGAAACATGATAGCTTTTTAGAATTTGTGAATGTTGTAGAAATGTAAACGTACCTAATTGATAAATGTTTTCAAGTTGACTAAGTATTATACACATACACAAAAAGCAACATTCATAACTAGTAACAAGCAAAAGAGAGTATGAATGAGTATGAAAAGAATATGAATCATGATGTTATTTAGCAGTATATGTACTCTACTCTGGCATATACATGCAAAGTTGAGCAGTTGTTCTCCTTTATAGCTGTCTTTTAAATTGTTGTATATATTCTAAACAGCCGTCATTTATTTGCTCAGTACTCATAAAATGTTGATAGAATGCTTATTCTCATACCTTGTACTAAAGAGTCATAACCATTGCCAAGATTTAACCTTCATTTGCATTTTAACTTGACTATAGTTAAAGTTAAAGTGTGTATCCTCTCACAATATAATATCTTTTCTCAACTTCAACTTTGACTTTAGCCATGATTTGTTTACTTTATAAAATGCTTTTTATATGTCTCAATGTCAAGAAGGCATAAAAATCATTATTCAAAAAAAAGAAGAAATTCTCAAGTGAGAATATATAAGCTTACAAATGCAATCATAATATTTCATATTTTTATTACATTTCACATACTGAGCATGTAGTATAAAATATCAGTACAATTCAATGTGTGAGCAGTAATGACAATATGTACTTATTAGATTTTAGTATGTTCATATTTGCTCAACTTCAAGATATTTTTTATTGTATATCCTGTAGAGAATTGCATTTGTTGTTAGAGAATCCACTCTCTTCTGACCAACTATTATTTTACTACTCTTTTGAAGATAAAATAATCAGAATATAAGAGCATTAATATTATTATTCATACTCTTCGCAAGATTAGGGACTGTAAACATTTTCTTTATTTTAGTATCTATTATCTCCTCTCTGTTATTTGTTATAGTAGTGCACAATAGAGAATTGCGTGTTGTATTAGATTTTGTCCTGGTTTATGTTGTTGTTTTATCTAATCTCAAAACTCTCTTTCCTATCTTTAGTTTGCCACACATTTATTATTATTGTTCTTTCTGGAAGTGCTAAATTTATATGAATCTCGGCATGCAAAAGAGTAGTTTGGCCTTATAATTTTCTCTCTGTTATTTATTTATTGTATTGTAGCAAATTACTTTTGTATAGAAATAGAGAATAGAGAGAAAGAAAGAAAGAGGGGATTATATTTTACAGTAATAAATGAATGCATATATGTATGCAAATATTTTTGGCAGCTTTCAGGTTTCACACAGATTTTACATCCTTGATACTATATTGAGTTGCTTAAGGCAAAGAAAAGTACACAATAAAAAGATAAATGTACATCAACTAAATGTTCACAGCTTCATATGCATATTAAGTAGTAGTTTGTTTAGTTGAAATAATTGTTAGAAAGTAAATCATTGATTGATTTGAACTGGTATTTTTGTATTGAATATTAGATGTATTTATGTAGAGATATTATTTAGGACATACGAAAACATCTTTTGCTTTTAGGGTACTCATACATTAGATATATCATTTATTATTATCTGATTGAATTATTCAAAGGTTAGTTTATGTGCATTTAAATGAAATAATAAAAGACCTCGATTACTGCAATACATTAGCCGTATATAGCATTGACCGAGTGAGTACAAAGTATCAAATCAAATCAAAAAGTAGCGAAGGTCTGTTGGAGGTATATAGAAAATAATTTGAGAATCAATTTGCAATTTGCATAGTACCAGAAAGCTAACTAGTTATGGTCTCGTAACCAAAAACCGCAACTCGATTAAAAATGCTTTCTGTTAGGATTCTTCTTTTTTTTCTTTCTTCTTTGATTGCAAAACCTTATATAGCATTTTTGTTCTTGGCCAACTTGCTTCAAATCACGTACTTGTTTGTTTGTGATATATAATAAAATGTGTGTGAAATGTGCGTTGGAAGGGAACCTTGTAAGTTGGCAGCAATAGTAGAGTTGAGTTTTTTTTCTCTGGAAAAATCTATAAATGTTTACTTGTTGTGATGCTTTGTATAATACCAATTGCTACATAAATATAAATATGTATGCATACATTGCTCTCTTCTGTTCCATTGCCAAGCAAGCAAAACTAAACCACAGTGGAATTCCCGTCTTTAGTTTTTCTTTTAGTATTAGCAGTTGTGTATGTACACATGTATAAAAATAGTAATTTTCTAAAGGATGCAAGACATGTAAATAAAATATGTTCTGTATAAGAGGCAAGTGTTACATAAAAATGTAATATGTACGACTTATCAGGAAGGTTGAAACTTGGATTATTTTAGCTTGACTACTCATAGTAGATCTATCTCTCTTATTTCCTCTTAGGAATATATGTCTGTGCAAATATTTTATGAAAATTGAATTGCGTGAATAATGCTTATGATATACATGGGCGTCATAGGATATGATTATTATCACTGCAGTTTTTTTCATAAGCGAGTAACGTCTAATTTGGCAAGCTCAAGGTCCAACACAAATTAGTTTGTTATATCATTTTCAGTTGTGATATGTTAATGCTGACTGCAGCTCTATAAGAGGTTTCTTTTATACTAGTCACATTAGCATTCTTGTTAAATAGCATCATTTATGTTCCATTTATGACTAAATGTAGGCACATTGTTATTTATGTCATGTTCATTTTATTTTTATATATCAGCTAAAGATGAAAATCTTAATGATATATTTTTTTTCTTTCTTTCTTCTGCTGTATAGACGGAATAAAAGCTCTGCTGGGAAAGCACGTGAGAATTCTTTTGAAATGTTCTGTCAAATTGGAAAAAGGAGACAAGACAGAAAATCGAGTTTTGGTAAGTTGCTGGGTAGAACTTTACGCCTTGCATGCAAATTTTGAATGTAAAGTGCTTTCAGATGTTATTTGCAACTTTCAAGAAAAAGAAGAAGAATGCTCTCATTTATCACTCAAATTCAATGAAGTATTGATATCTGAATTTGTAGTGTGCTTTTTCCAAGTTTTTGGAAAAAGTAGTACTAATATGACAAATTCGTAGCCATAAATCAAATAAACATCTGCTGTTCGCTCGATAGTTCGACTCATGCATACAAAAAAGGAATTGAAATTTTAATATATTCTTTCTAACTAAAGTTTTTTCTCTTCTTTTGCATAGGTTTATTGTCCCTGCAGATTATTCTGCTTAAAACTTCCACCTCGGGTAAGTTAATATATTTATCGTTTACTACATGTTTTCATCTTTTGGAACCAATTTATTGACTAATATTAGACTTTACACAATTCTCAAGCTAGAAAAACTGTTAAATTGAATTTCGTTTAGAAGATTCCTTCCGCCTTTATCTAATATATACTATGTGTAAAGTTCGTTGAGTACGACATATTACCTTTCCTATCCTATTTTCTGCTACATTTTTCTTCTTCCTCTTGATTCCTTGAGGCTTTCTTCTATATTATATTGGAGAGAAAAGAGTAAGAAGAAAAGTAACAAGCAACTAAAAGTTGTATATTTTTTGGCATTGTAACAGCACAGTATGTCACAAAGTAAAACTCACAACTCACGCACTTTTCCTCTAACTCTCTTCTGAACTCACACTGTACCTGGAATCATTTCCCCTTGGTTCAGTAGAGAGTACTCTATTACTTTTAGCATTTTCCACTAACTTTGTTTCCCATTTCATATTTTTCTCTTTCTATTTCACATAAGATCCTAAAAGTCATAAAAATTGCATTAAGGCTTTCTCGACTAGGTTTACACAGCTTTTTGAAGAATCTTCAATTCTTACAATACATTTTCATTCTTTTTTTTCTCTCTCTGTGGACACATGCCACTTGTTTATATGTATATATAGCTTTCTAGATGATGATGATGATGGTAACTTAGTAACTTTTTATATTGTATATATTTTCAGATCGATTTTCATTTCCATTATCTAGAAATCCAAGGTAAGTGAGTAAAAGCTATTTTGATATGTATTTTGTATACAAATCAAAAACATAATCCTTCTTTTTTTTGAATTTCTAGCGATTGAAAGCAAGAAACCAAATCAGGTATGAAAATATATTGTAAACATTTATACTCTGAAATACTACATGCAAGAAACACGAGAGAACCATTTACTTCTATAGTTTATGTGCCGTGTTGACTTTGAAACACTTTTTAGCTAATTTGTATGCACAAGTTAATTAATTCTTCGACGCATTTACAATGCAACAACGGGTTTCTTTTAAAAACAAGTGTGAAATATGATTGTATATAAAAATTATAAATTCTTTTGTTTCATTTTCCTCTCCGCTGTTGTGTTGATAACATTTATGATATAGTAAACTAACGGTAAATTTTTCTGCAAATTGACTACAAGAGTTATTTTCTTTTTTCTTATAGTTCTACTGCTGCGAAGAGCAGATAAGACTAAAAGACATATAGGTTTGAAGTTGACATGTTGACAACAAATTTTCGTTGATAGAGATTTAATACTATAATAATAATAAGAAACCTTTCTATTGTAGCTTTCATCGTAATCGTATACTTTAGCTTTGACCACTACTTTTATATATACCAAAATTTATTGCTACTTTGTTGTAGGTTTCACTTTTGTGGCTTATATACACCTGTATTTGTGTTATTATTGTACTTTTGTATACTACACATGCGATGGTCATTTCTTCTTCTCCGTCTTATATTTCTATATCAAAATAAGTTACAAACTAACAACTGAATAAATCAGTCGGCTAAGCTTTTGTACAAAAACCTTTTATTGATCGCTTATATATGTATGTATACGCAAAAAGAACGCATACTGCGTCTACATAGTAGGAGCTTACCATCATCGTTCGTTGCTCTTTGCCTAGTTTTTACTTTTCTCTCTCTCTTCTGCTGCTGAATCCAGCAGAGTTGAGTATGGAGTAAATTCTGAAAAAACTTGCTTGCCACTATTCTTTCTGCTAGGAAAATGCTTCATAGTTTTCCGTGGTTAATAACATTTCCTTTACTATTTGTCTACGGAACAGGAGAGAGAGAGAGAGAGAAATAGAGAGACCAGAAAGAATGAGTAATGACAATGACTTAATGACCTGGGGTTTATGTTACTACGTGTCGTGTATTTAATGCATGTATCGTGTTTCTTGCCATGTAGTATAAAGGGTATAATAGTATTGAGAGAGTTAATAATTTTATAAATCTGTTTTTCTATGTTTTAGTTGGTTCTTACTGCCAATGACAAAACGTACAGCTTTATGATACCTGATCCAGAGAAAACGGAATTGATTGACAAAATGATAACGACTCTGCTCACAGCATTTTGTGACACATTCCCAGGAATTCCTTTATAGTAAGTTTTTATATACCTACGTGTTTTGTTGTCGTGTAACTGTGATTGTTATATTATTATGTTTGTAATTAAAAATCTGGTGTAACTGTATTTTATATGTGTTTTTGAATGCTGTGCTTTATATAAAGATCATAAATATGTATATAATTAATATTTTACGGACGAAAACAGGAAGACACACCTTATCTACTACTTATTGTATGTTTTAGTCATTAAAATTTTTGAAGCTGTATTTATTTGCATTTCAAATTACCAAGTTTATAAAATAAATAAAAACTAGATTTATGTCAGTTGTACAAATGAATATTTAATGTAAAAAAGTTATACACGTGTGTTTTAAGAATATTGTAATTTGTAATACTACTCTGTCCAGAGTCATGAAAAGTTATGTAAAGAAGATTAATCATAATCAACAATTTATATATGTTTAATTCATATTAAGAAATCAGTATGAGGTCTTCTTCTTGAGTAAAAGTTGTAAAAAAATAACAAGAAGAAATTGCTTAGCACTTAAAATTAATTATAAAGCAACATCAAAGTTCGTTGCAAGAAAGACTTATGTAGTAGTGTATAACTTAGGATTAGAAACCGACTCATGCTAAATCATATTGTAAAAACGACAGTTAGAATTATGCTAGAAAGGAACTGGAAGAAGAAGAGAAGAAGTTTGAAGAAGAGACATTTTCTCTGTATACAAGTTGTTGAGTTGAATTGCTTCTGTGGTTTTATTTTGCTAGAGTTATATATATGAAGATGTGAAATACTACTATTAGTATGTAGTTGTTGTAAGAGAAGATGCGACGACCGACACGTGTGTCACATCTTTAGCCTTTAGTAGTTTCTGTTTGTGTGCTTTATATTATGTGTGTACTTTAGAAAGTGTATATATATATATATATGAGATTGGGATAGAAAACTATGGAACCTAATAATCCTCTACATTATCTCTTGTTTGTTTTACAGTAACATAGTACGAAGAATTGACGTAGTTCCAGCAAAAAGACTGCAACATTTGGACTTGACTTTGGATGGAAATAGTAATGGCAGTGGTAGTAGTTTGACAGGAGGAGGAATAGGAAGTACAGTTGTTTCCACTACTTCAACTCCATTGCCATATCCCAAGTCAAAAAGCACACAGTCACTAGAAGAGTCAACTCTATCATCCAGTAGTATCACTGCACAATTGAGTTTGAGTCAAGGAAGCTCAGCAACTCTACCACATCTTCACGGAGGAGATAGATGCTCAACTTCATCACTAACTTCTTCATCAGCCTATCATCATACTTCTACTGGACCTTGTGGAGGATTTTCGACACAATATGCATGGATGTGTGACCTTTTTGGACTTCATTTTAATGCTGAGGTCTCATGGGTAAGTTTTTTTGGATATGCTATAATGACATGAGCAAGTAAAAAAAGTAGAAAAGTCTATAGATTCTTTCTATAGATTTCGTACAACAGTCATTATTTCTCTAGAGCTTTTTCTCTCTGGAAAACTTTAATCTTTTTCTTCATCAAACTATATGGAAAGCATTCATATGCAGAGTTTCTTAATCCAGCATAATAATAAGAATCATGATAAACTACAACTTTCACATAGAAATTCCTATGTAATATTCATAACTTTTCGAAATACGTTATTCTCGGGCTTTTACTTAGATGCAAATATATTCACAGGCAACTTTTACAATTCTCATTCTCAAGAGGATACTATACTTATACCATATATAAAATACTCTATTACTTTAAAAAAAGATTCACTTCGGCACTATGTAGAAGATGCTGTTTTGATTAAACTTTGTAGTTGTAGTCATTTGTCAAACGATGATATTATGAGACTAACAGATATATGAAGATCAAGTTTGAATAGAGTGTTGACAGTTACAAGAGAGTTTATGGAAAGAAATTGAGAAGGAAAGATCAATGACTGACTACATGAAATGAGAAGATAAGTTTCTAATTTTAAAAACAGCATATATTGAAGAGAGAGATTATGATAAATTTGATACGACGATGAGTCAGAAATCTCTCAAGTTTCATTCATATATTAAATTATAGGATCGCGTATTTATTTAACCTGTCATGCTTTTTCTATTCTAAATTGGTTGCTAAAACTGTAGCGAGAAAAAAAATTGCTAAAAGTTTTTTTATTCGCTCTGATGAATCATGTCAACTGTAAAGTCTATAGTAATTTGAGAAGAGAGGAGAAATGCCAGAGAGAGAGAGAGAGACCGTTTATTAAAATTATACTGAGAGATTGACTGCTTTCTGCCTTAATTTAATTTCTCTCTTGCTCATTTTATATGCATCAAAATGTATTTTGTGCCAGAGTTCATTCACATTAGGCCATCTGAGAATCAGAGATATATAGAGTGACAGTCAGTACAGTACATTATTGTTTGTATAATGCCTGACTGGTCCTGATTTGACTATATTTCTATATAATGTAATCGTTTATGTACATTTCTGTATTCAGTAAAGACTGTGTAGAAAGCATTCCTTTAGAAACACCTGCCACAGTTTATATTCTTTTCAACTATATATATATATAGAGGAAATTCTGTATTTTTGGTAGCGAAAGCATTAAAATGTCAAGGGGTTTCTTAGATTTTTCTCTGTCTTATACAGCCGGTTTCTTTTGGTTTAGCTTTGAGATAGAAAATTTTAGCAAGGCAAAGTAAACTCATAATACGGAACTGGCTTTTCTCTGTCCTGTCTTCTTGTACAAATATTTAGTTAGAAGAAGACTTATATATGAAGAACACAGAGTTCAATAGACACACACATGCCTCAAATATTCTTCTTAAGTCATTCAATCTCAAAAAAAAAATATATTTTGTGATGGCATGTGCTGCATATAACTCCGTTTTTGGCTTGTCTTCTAATTCTAGTCACTATATATGGGAATCGGTGAGTGATCTGGCAAGAAGCTAATAAGAAGAGTATGAAAATATGTAGTACAGTTAACTTTTATATTGAACACATATGACATGTGAGAATCGTCTTTCATAATAACTTAATTTTAAGAGCATGACAGGTGATTTTAGTTTTGGTTGGCAGTAGTTTTATTTCAATGATTTGATTATCGTCTCACAGTGAATATTATTAATGAGAATTTGTAATGCATGAAGGTTAGAGGAGTATCTACAATTTCATGTAGTTAATGAACCTTACACTATACTCTAAAATAACACAAATTTGAAGTGCCAAGTGTGTCATATGCTAAATTTTGTTTAGATTGAGTGTTGGTAAGGAAAGGGTTATGTTATAACAGCTTGATGTAATTAAAAGATATGGTTATATATAGCATACACAGAAATATAATTTGGGTGTTGATAGTTGCATAGCAGTAATGAACCAAAACATACATATAGAGAAAGATATGAAGGATATCCGTTTGAAATTAATTGCCATTTGCATTTTGTTGCCAATTAGAAGAAATTTGTATAGTAATGAAAATATAGTATTTTGAGAGATGTGACAAGTCAAATGATTGAGCTTTGATTGCCTCAGGAATTTTCAAAATTATATGCCATTTCAATAGCCTCATACTACCTGTCTTAATAAGACAATTTAACGACATGCATTCTTTCTCTTTCATTTGCTAATCATGATGAATGAATCTCATTAGAAGGTACTCTTTAGATAGAAGAAGAAAACAGGTTGACAACAAAATTATTGATGAGTTGATTGGGTAAATTCCATCTCTACCATTAAAATAAATCAACGTTTTTTACTCACTTAACTGTGTAGTAGGCATATGTAGTAATAATCTTTTTACTTTTTATTTGTGGGAAATAATTTTAGTATCCTTCCTTTAGGTGAAGAAAGACGAAATTAAATTAAAGTAGATTAGACAGTTTCCGGTGATAAGTTTTCTTCCCTTGACTTTGACAATGACTTAATGCAGCAGTAGTTACTTACATTTACATATACATGATAACGACAGTTGCACAGTTAGGAATGCAGGGTAGATACAATGAAAATACTTGATGATGAAGAAGCTGATATGAGATTTACACGTGTATACTTGCTACTACTACTACTACTACTTACTTTCTGTTGATGATGTAAAAAAGCCCCATCGGCATTTGCTTTGAGATTCTAGCTGTAATAATTATCTTCTATCTGTAGTGTTAATATATCTTAGAAGCGACATATACCATAAGGTTCAAAAGATTGAATCCAAATTGAGTCTATTTTATAATACACGTACTAGTGAACCCTTCTTCCTTCTGGCTATGACACGAGTTTGGTTAGGTAGCTACACATTAAATTACATTAGTAGGATATATATATATATTTGAAATCTGTCGCTTCAAGTGTAGACACGATGTGAAAATGTGACTAGAAATTAAATATAAAATTGATTCGATGACATTTCAAGCTTAAACTGCATGTTGTTAGAATATCTAAATTGAAACTTGAGACATAGAGATTTTCAAGTACACTAATAAAAGTGTCTCACCTTTTGCTCATAACCTCATTTACTACAACAGAAAAAAAACTTTTTTTTGGGTAGAACTGATGACTTGCTAAATTCATGCATGAAACTGTTATAAAAATGTGTAGGTGAAACAGAGAATAGTTTTTTTTACATTGCATTTGGATAACTAAAGTAAAAGTAGAGAGAAAAAAGTAGATTAGGCCAACAAACATTTGATCTAAAAGAAATAATAAGGAGCATTACTATTTTAGAACTTTTGCTCTTACTATTTATTTGTTGTCATTTCTATTGTTCTAAATGTATCAGCATTCTATTCTGAATACTTAAGATGCTGATCCTTTTTTACTTCTATCGTATCTTTTTAGTTGAAGTTGATAAACAAGAGTGAATTGTTTCGTTATCATCGAGATATTTGTGTGCTGTTGTGTATTGTGAGTAATTAAGCTCTTGTCCTTTGTGGTGACAAATGAATTTAACTCTCTAGTACAACAATAGAAATTGTGTTCTTGTCATGTCTTGGAATCAAACCATTCACATTCAGTTAGTCTTTTGTATTTGTGCCGCACGATTTTTATTAAGATGTGAGAGTATTTATAATAATTGTAGGAGTTGACCGGTGAAACAATTTTGATAAGTCTATCAATACAACTTCAACTCGACCTTGGACAGCAAAGTAGTAGTAATGAAGAAATAGATAACGTAATACATGCATGTAGAATGAAGGTGTGGTTTTTGGCTCTTAACCATATAGTAAGTGCATTTTTCTCTCCAAATATTTGTCATCATCATCAGTTACTAATGTAAGGGTGGATGAGGGCACTGTCTTTCTTTACTAAATGTAGAGTAGCAACTTGTTGTGCATTCAACTGTTACTTTTTCTCTTGTCAGCTAAAAATTTTGATATGCATACGGGCCATGTGTGAAAAGTAGTAAATTGTATTTCAATTTTTCAATATACATATTAGAATGCCATTACTATACACAAGAGTCTTAAGGAGAATTGAGAAAAGAGTTAAAAAGTAAAGTAGCATTTGTGTGCTGATAAAGTAATAGAGTTCGTTTAAAAGTTTTCTCTCAAGTGTATTTAGCTGTAAAGGTCATATCTATATGGAGTAAAAAGTTTTTTAAGTGAGGACAAATAATAATCAAACAGCTTTTTTAAATTGAGTAGGATTACTGATCTGGTTTTCTTTGAGTGAGTAACTTGACTGAAAGGCCAAAAAGCAATTTTATATCTTTATGGAAAGTTGTTGTGTGTAGTTAGTCTATTTGGCTCCATAGAAAGAAAGAGATAGTCGGCAACTGATTACATGATTTTGACTCTTTTTGGCAAAGGCTTTGTAGGTGATAAGGAAGTTGTAGAAAGATACAGTATTTTGATATTGTGTGAACTTGGTTCGTTTTTTCTCTCTCTCTCTCTGTGCCGATCTTTTCTATACGCTTAATCTGCGGACAAGTTAGTGACGAGCAAAAAAAAATTAATTAAGTAATTCAGCTATATACTAATATACTATAGAAAATCAGGTTTAGTAATTCTAGTTCTCAAAAAGCTCATCTCAAATCTCAAAATCTCTTGACTGACAAGGAAAATTTTTTCCCCTCATCAATTGACGACTAGGCGCTAATCCCGTGCACAAACCAACATCTGCACTTATGTAAATTAGATGAGAGATACACACGCATTGTCAAGTATTTGAGAATATTCTAATTACCATCTTTTTCACTCACACATCACGAATAAAACTGTACTGTACTTTTTTCTATTACTTATAGTTAACTAGTTAACAACAGCAAAAGAATGATGGATGACATGAGCGCCTGCTAAAGTCTAGCAAATCTCTGATCAAAAGATGATATTCATTCACCTCTTCTTATTTCTTTAGAGATAATTAGATGAAGCATATAGAATATAGAGTCACCTATAATGTGATGATGATGTAGTGTTATATGTATGTATAAAAGAAAAATCAACTTGAAGAAACACTATACAATTTTTAGCATATATAGAATGAGATTTTCAGAGAGAGACGTTTTTTGCTTGCTATGTTTGCATTGCAAAGTTCCCGTTAAGTTTTTCGTTCATATTAGGAGTGCTGCTGTGAGGTAATAAGATAAGAGGATTCTTAAGTTTCTTTAGTTAGTTAATACTTGAATTGTGAATTGAGAGTCTCTATTATTCTTTTATTTTCATTCTAAGAGAGACAGAGAGGCTTATAGTACGTGTCTTTAAAAGTGTTGCTGGACTTGACTGATGAGAGAGATGATAAAATAATGCTTGTACTCTGTTTGAATCTGGAAGAGATTTTTTTATTATAATAGTCATTCATGTTAGCGGTTTTCACAAGTTGAGTCTCTCTAATCAGGCGTGATGTTCTTTCTATCTATAAGAGTGTATGACCATCAGCTTAAATTCAATTCGTGTCGTCACATCAAAGGGAAATACAACGGGAAATTATATAAGGATGATACTCAATTTGAATTAAGATTATACAAGAGTTGCCATATATTATGAGAGTGAAGCAAGCATGCACTTGTCGAATATATATATATACGTGGTGTTTTTGTTCCTCTTAGGAAAGAATAAGGGGTAATCTTCTTCGGAAAATATATTTCCCTGAATGATGATGATCAAATGCATTGCAATGTGTGGCATAAAAAGAGAATTGTTTGCTATATCTTGTTACTGTTACAAAAGTATACAACGTTTGTTGTTATATATTGCCTATGCATAAGGCACTTTTTAACAAGCTTTCCTCTCTCCTATCTCTTCTTAAGATGGTCACACATAGTTCTTGTTTAGTTTATGCAACAAACAATAGAATTCAAGACTCATTCAACTAGCACCAGCAGTCACTTACACAACAACAACAAAACAGTCGTAGTGTCTTAAGAAGGAGAAGAATCATTTCCTTTGCTTGTTACTTATTCATTTTTATATCAAAACGATTATTATATATGAGGTCGTACTTGGCTTAGTTGAATAGTTGAAACAAGCTCAAGAAAGGAAGTTGTGAGTTTTTTAAGTTCTACTTTTGCACTTTAGTTGAAACTGTGCAGAAGTTTTTTTCATTGTTTTGTGTCATTTGTTTTTCTTGTTGTTAGCCTTGTTACTACTTTACATACTTACATAAAGAACTGTAGTAGAGGTTAACAACTATATTAGTTCATTGTGCTCTAGTTGTGACAGTTTTCTAGTTTTTTTTTGCTTTGCTAATTAGTTTCGTTTGTATTTGATGAAGTGATCGTTTTGCTTCAATTTGTTGTGGATATTGTTTTGTTTTGTGTTTTTACGAAGAAAGTTGAATAGTTGTAGCATAGAAAGACACGTGGAGTAAAATAATTTTGAGAGATAGATTCAAGAAGATTTCATAGAACATTGACAAAAAAAATTGGTTACTACACTTGAATACAAATTGACAACACACTTCCTGTTCTCTTTACTAAGCTCCTGCTCTTCTGAAGAAGTGATACTACAAAACGAAAACTAAATCTATTGGTAATATAAAAATCACTATTTATTTATCTTTTCTGTCAAATCTTGTTATTGTACATTTTTTTCTCAATCGTGGATTGCTTGCTTGAATGTACATAGTTGAGTAAAGAAGAATTTAGTATTTTGTATAGGTCAGTAGGAGTTTTTCCAACTACAAATCATTGATGTAACAATAGGTTATTGTATTTGTCAAATCAAGTGAATATAAGTTATTAAGTTAGGACAAGGAGCCAAGAGCCAATAATAATATTATTGTTCTGTGCAATGAGGAAACAAATGGCCAGTGTAATATATTTACCCTAATAACAAAAGGAACAGCAGAGAGAAATAGAATAATCAGATTAGCAGATCCATGCAGCACGAGCCAAGTAGAACTAACACAATCCAATATATGTATATATTTATTATTATATCGCAAACTCAAACTATTCTCTTCTACTATATGAATGACATGACATGTTGTTTTTACATCTTGTTGTAATCTTTTGCTTTCATCTGGGACATTGAGAGAGAGAGAGAGAGAAGGAAGTAAGGAACTATGTTCTGTGTGTTGTAATAACATTAACTATGTATAGATAGCAATAAGAAAAGTAGAGAAGAGCAGCAACTCTTTCTATGCCTTTTCTGGCTATATATCTATCTACAAGTTTTATGTTTACGGATAAGGAGTAGATAATTGAAGTATTGAGAATGAAATAGTGTCAGGCCTGTTGAGAAGTTGAGATGATCTCCTTATATGTTACATTTATATGTACATATATATTCGTTGTTCAAGTTTCATCTCATCTCATGCTATGATGCATGTCAGCCGGTCATCTGCTAAACTTTTTTTCTTGTAAGATCACTTACAAGATATATAAAAGTATCTCGAAGAAAATGTAATTTAAAAGTCACAAATCAGACTTTTAGCGTATACTAATGCACATAATATTAGTTAGTACTAATTACATTTAGGAAATGAAACGCAAGAGTTGTGTGCAACAATTTAGACTATTTACAAATAATGACATAACTGTTACAGACA
>VCNE01003178.1:0-17143 GCA_009869805.1 Oncopodura yosiiana | reverse complement strand
TATATGATAACAGATCACTCTTTTATGAGAGCCTTTATACATTGCCGTAAGTTGTACTTGTTCTTGTTGAACAGACTTGTAAGTACAAAATAACTTTCTAGGTTAACTTTACATATACACTTGATACTTTCCGAAGAGAGTATACTATCACTATAAAACTAATATTCTTCTTACAATTGCAAAGCTATAATATATATATATACCTACTTCTTTTTAACTCTGTTCAAGTGAAGGAGATATTATAAAAGTAAAGTAATACATTTTGGTTTTGCTTCCAACTTTTTGTAACCAACTTTATCTTTCCTATGAATAACTTTAACTCTCTCTCTCTCTCTACTTACTTCGAAAAACTTGAGTTGAGAGATGATGTGATGTGAAGTAAACTTTACTTAACAAAATAGTTTTATACCTACTCACTATTTTGCTACGATGTTGAATCACACCATATACATACTATACTATATACTTTAAAACATTACAAAAACATTTGCTTAATTGCATGTAAAATACTCTCGTTTACGCCGGAAGGAAGATCTAGTAAAATGTCGTTTTAAAAGCTTTGGCTTCATTTCAAAAACTAACCTGGATTCAAATGTACTGGAAGTGTTTTCATCATAAGGATCAGCAAAAGCATAAGCATTAGTATCATCTGTCAGAGTAGAAACATAAGAGTCCAATGTGTCTGTTGTAGTGTCTACTGGCTCTGTCACTACTGTCAGTCTACTTGAGGTAGTCTTGTCTCTAACTACACGACTTTCTGTTGACACTTCCAAACCCACATGTCCAAGTGATGAGGATTTAGAAAAAGCTGGTAGAGTCATTGCTAAAGAGCCAGATGATGATGATGATAGAGAAGGAGGATAATGTTGAGCTCTTGGGTTGTAAGTATTTTGAATACTACGATAGTTATAGTCATTGTCTGACGAGGATGTAGTTATCAATGAATGTGATTGAGCGAGCTCTGGACCTTCATAACTTTGGTCCATTGTTGCATCAATCCAATTAGCTTCAATGATTTGTCGTCGACTAACACGACTACGACGGCCTCCGATTTTTGGAGTACTGAAGAGAAGAGTAGGAGGAATACATTAGATGTCAAGTTTTTAATGTACTATTATAGTAGTCAATATAAGGGCGTGTGCAATTGTCAAAGTGGTCATTTTTTAAAAGCAAAATAAGCTAGAGAGGCAAAAAAAATTCTACTTACATCATTTCCAGGTCACTTGAATTACGATTTGATGATGTTGTATTATTGACTCTAGAAGGAGTTGACTGTTGAAATGAGTCACGGTTGGACGTCTCTACTAGTCTACCACCAACAGAGTCTTCTTCTGGAGAAAATTCATCCCATTCAACATAACATTGATCCATGTCTCTATTTTCCCAAAGTAAAAGAAAAACAACAAGAAAATTACAATTTACGTTTTGCAAGTCAACTTGATATAATAATATGACAATAGAGTTATGAATGAGTGAGTGAGTAGTATGTGATTTTAAACAGCTGGAGTCTGATTTTTTGACTGCTAAAGAAAATTGAAAATCTATCTAAAGTCGTTTTCATTTCTCACAATTTTTAGTAATGTCTTGATATGTTTTTACAAAAAAGTTTTTTTTGAAAAAGTTTTGGAAGATTTTTCTCTCATGTAAAATGAAGTTGAGTCTCATAACTTTTCTATATAGTGTGGTCAAGAAAGTATGATATTAATGTCGATGAAAGAGAGAGATTCTCTTGTGAATTTATTATTCCATGACTGAAGAAGAAGAGTATGAATTTCTGGCAATGATTCCAATTTCATGATTTTACTAATGCTATCATTATAGATGAGGAAGCAGTCATAAATAATTCAAATGCAGTCGTAGGAGAAGTCTATACTAAAAGTACAAATGGATTCAGAGCTCTTCTTCTTCTTCTTCTCTCTGTTTAATTTATCACCGTGACTAGTTTTCAAAGTTTTAACTTCTCCTTATAATCTATATATTTGGTTGTAGGTATGCGATGACTTTTTAGTACTGCTAGTCTCTTTATTTTCTTTCATCTGCTGGTTGCGACGTAAAATTTTTCTCACATATATCCTCAAAATTTATCTCCATTTCTCTCTATCGTCTCTTTTCTTTATTCGACTTCAACTACATTCCATTACATTCACTTTTTGTGTTATTGGTTTGCTTCTTCCATTTATCCATTATCCGTGTGTTATTTGCTTGTACAATGGGACTATATAATGCTTTCCGAAATCTATATCTCTCTACAGAAGAAAACGACGATTCAACTTCTTCTTCTCTTTGACCTGCGTTCAAGCGTAAAGGGAATGTGTCACAAACTGGCAAAATGTATAAGAGCATAAACTACGTATTGAAACAGCCATTATACAGCATTCTACATTTTCTCAAACATTCGATATATCCAGCAAAATATTTTCCAATGTATTCAGTTTCTATAATACTCCTATGGTCTCTATTTTATGTTCAATAGTGAATACCATTGTTTGCCGTAAAGTATGAGGTTGATGGGAAATATAATGGATTCTATTACATGATTCAAAAGTCTAGTCTCTCTCTCTCTTGCTTGAACTACTACTGTTCCTTTTCACAGAAGGTAAAGTGAGAGAGAGAGACAAGTTGACAATTTTACGATCGACTTGGTTTGTCTCTTTAGCACTATTCACTAAAGATTACCACTACAGATATCTATCCTATAGAGAAATTCAGTATATATAGAAAAGGTTAGCTATGTCAAACAAGAAAAGCTTCTTTAAATGTTAAATGACTAGCAAAAGTCAATGTTACTACTACAGTAGGAAATAATGCTTCAAGTATTGTACAGTGGTAAAAAGGCAGCATTAGCTAATTAAGTTAGTTTTGTGAGGTGAAATGTTAGTAATGAAATTAAGCAGCACCTGATATCCAACACGTCGTCGTCCAAACTTGAGTAAATTGATTTAGAACGTCGTCGTCTCACAAGTCCTGAGTCTGTTGATCGAGAGCGAGGTGGCAAAGGGTAATAGTGATGTTGATAGCAATAGTAGTTATCACAAACTAAATTGTCAACACTTAGTTCATCTACTTGCGATTCTCGTCGATGAGAATTATGTTGGTGATGATGTGCATCTAATGAGTCCTTCTATGTAACATGTGTTTAAAGACAGTTAAAATGTCAGGTTTGAAAAAAATACGGCTTTTTGTGCACATGAAAAAGCTTCTTCTTTGCGTGCATATATAAACAGTAGTTAAAGGATTGATGGCTCTGTATTTAATTCTATCAAAGTAAAAAAAAAGCAATAAAAGCGATAAGATTGTGTGCATATGGTGTTTCAAAACAAGATGATAGTGATACAATGCACGAGACAATTTAGTATAATAAAAAAAAGAGTGCTAAAGTCTTATAAGAAATGTTCCTTGTAAAATGTAATAAAAGAGGCGAAAAGTCGAATAGAAAGAGAGTTGTGTAATGTGTGTCGCTTAGTTTACGAGACTCAAAAGTTTTTGACATTTCAAAAGTTGAGAGTATCAAAAGTTTATAGTGACGTAACAACTCTTATAGCTTCATGGGACGTAAAAAGTAAATGAGCGCAAATTACATCATTTTCCATCCAAGTGGTGATGAATAAGTCAAAGAGATGTCAATTTCAAAGTTTTGTTTCTTGTCACTTGGTAGTCAGCTAAATTTTTTTTCAGTATTTGTGCAAAACTCTTAACTAGTTGACTGCATAAATATTATAGTGTGAGAGGGTGACACGATATCGTAGTAGTAGTTAGCTGACTATTATATATAGCATTTCTTTATGTACATAGTGCAGCAGTGCTAATGACTAACTAAAAAGTGTAGGAAGGAGAGAGGAATATATTGCGACATTTGGAAATATAGCAGCGTGATTGGTGCCAGTTAGGTTTAATTGCCTATAGTTTTCAAAAAGTCAATAGTGAACTAAAGTTGATATATAATTATACCTACCTGGTATGAACAAAAGTCAGTTGGATCTTCCTCAAATATTACTTCTAATGAGTATCCGCGACGAAGACGACTACTTCGGCCCATCCCATTTTCTGTAATGGTTTCTCTTTTTCAAGTCTCCTTCTCCTGTCTCAATATAATAGGATAGTGTAGGTGGTTGTGAAATCTGTAAAGAAAATGAAAAAAATGTACATTATGACAACGAGACTAATCACATGAGAATGTGGAAATGGTAGGTCAGAGTTCAATATAAATGACAGTGTTGACTGTACTATGTAATAAACAAACTAAACTGATGACATAAGTAAATTACACTCACAGTATGGCGTAATAATCATTTTGAACAGTAAATTGTCACTGCCTCAAGTGAAATCGTGGCTATAAGTATTATTGAAAGTGTTCATATAGAGCATTGAATAAAAATTTATATTTACTTTTTCTATATGCTGTATTTGTATACAAAATTTTATATTAAACAATCAAACAATAGCTCATATTAGCTAACTAGTTCAAAACTAAAAAATTTTGGAGACGGGTAAAAACACTCGTTAAATGATAATTAAAAACTAATTCATGTCTTGAATGAATCTACAAGTTGTTGACTAAAATTGATAAGTGATGACATTTTTAACAAGAAATTCTTACTGCCTCGAGCTCAAGTCGTGACTGTATGGAGAGTATCATTGAGTAACTTAATAATTTAGCTTGAAATACGTGAATTGGAGTGACACATTATTGTAGACATATCATCATATCTAAATTCTTGATTTATTTCAAAATTCACTATAAGCTTCACACAACATAAAATGAATGGACATTTATATATATGTAGTCTGTTCTAATTTCATTTTGATTAAAACTACTAGTAAATGCCACATCTACAGCCTATGTAGAGAGTTGAACAAACATTATATAAAAAGCGAGTCAAACATTAGTCCAACTCGGTGGACATTCATGTGTAAAATTGCACAGTAAAAGTGCAAGCACGCGGAAAAGTCACCTCATAAATTACTTTTGTCTAATACTATGACTCTCTCGTGATTCTATAATAGTAGTACATCCAAAAGCAAAAAGCTACAAGTCTCTACAATTTACGAAGATGAATTTCATTTGTTCCCATTTAGAAAAATAGTACCAGAGTTGTATAATAGTGTGTAAGTTGAACTAAAACTCTGAACTGAGTTGAGAGAAAGAGAGAGAAAACTAAAGGAAATGAAAATGGGAGTTGAAATAATGACGCTCACTAAAACAGTACTATTTGCCATCATCAGTAAGAGAAAAGTAGTTTAGTTTAGAAGTCATGAGTAAATGTAATAGAGTATATCATAAAATATTGAACAACTTTTCTGTTTTTTCTCATCTCTACTACTAACATGTTCTATTTTATTGTATAGCTAAATGGCTTGATTCTAAATTCCAGTTTTATGGGAGAAGTAAAGAAAAAACAAACTAAACAATTTAAAAAGAACAGTTCAAATAAACGAAGCAATAGATCAAAGAGTCTAGAGAAGAAAGTAACAACAGTAGCTTATGTTTAGTAGCTGTTGAGTCATTTCGTACTTTTCTCTCTCTTCTATATTGTGAGAGACTTGATGATGAGTTCAAATTTATCTTCATGAAAGTTCACTCAGACTCTCGTCTCGACATAATTTATTTCTTTTACATATTCTATACAGTATATTGTTTCAACAGTTTTAAGTCAGTTTAAGGTCTATTGTACTAATTTGATGGTAATTAGATGTGATGACTACACAGACACAGTAACTTTTTCTCGTCCATTAAACACGAAGAGGAAACTCTCATCACGATTCTAATGTTAATCTATATTTCTTAGAAACTTTGAAGTTTTTAGTCTTTAACTTAAATTCTGTCTGGACAGAAGAAGAAGTAGAAAGAGAAACAACATACAAAACTTGGCTTTCAGCTGAATTAATATTGAAGGAAAAGAGTGAGCGAGAGAGAAAAAGTAGAAAACATGTAAAGCTCAAACTTTTCTAAAACCCTTGGTGCATTAACTGTGAGTGTCTTTAATTAACATCAAATGCTTTTTGAATTGTGTGTTGTGTTACTGGTAGCTTGAGATATCAAGAATAGTTGATGAACATGCAAATGTATGCAAAAATGACTATCTTTTGAGACCAAGTCGTACTAGTTATATTACAGTAAAGTGCTAACTAGTAGATTGTGTTACAGTGTGTTAAGTTATGCTGTCGTAATTAAACATGTAGATAAGAAAAGAAAATGCTTTCTCCTCCCTTATGTTATCACATACACAGTAGTAGCGTTATTTCAAGAAGTCTTTACTTAACTCTTGAGTAAATATCAAAAAGTCAAACAAAATACAGAAAACTTAAGAGAGAGAGAGATTTTGTTGGTATAATAAGCTACGACTATGTTTCTTGATTAAGTAATCAGTCAATGACTTTTTGTCTTGGGTGATTTAGCACTTGAAGGATTTCAAATTAATTGAAATTGCGTCTCTGTGGTTGAAAGGATTAATTCAGACGCCATTGATTTTGGAAAGGTGCCTAAGTCACAAGTTGTAATAACAAATAGGTAGATGATGGTGAGCTCATGAACATATCGCAATGAAAAGAGAGACACGTAATACAACGAAAGAAAGTTTGGTTAGCAGATGTTGGATGAAGTTTATTCCATATAGTCCTATAATTAGTTTTCATTTATGATTCAGAGTCTGTTGTCTTTACAGTTTAATTTTCTTTATTACACGACTCGTATGTGTAATTGAAACTGAAATCTTGTATGTTTTGAGTAAATAATATAACGTAACGCCCAAACTATTGTATTGTTCAAAGAGTGAAGTCTGACGACAATAAAAATGTCACACATGAATTCTCTCTCTCTTTTCTTGTGAAGGCTGCCACAGGCTAATAATATAACTTTCACATAAATTGCATCGTATTGTTGTAGATCATAAAAGAGAAGTTTACTTTTGGCAAAGAGTTAATTTAGTGTTTGTCGCAATAAGACTAGGAGGATCAGTGTAAAAAAGTTATTATTAGTACAGCTACAAAACTAAAAGTAATTTCACCTACACAAATTTAAGTATTTGAGTCCAATCGCAAAATAAGACAAAAAGGTGAACTTTTACGAACTATTACTATAATCTTGAAATCCCAAACCTTCAAAATAATTTAAATGGCATTCGTTGAAAGCAAGTTTCCAAACTCTAAATTAAATTTAATCTATGATTTTCCTTGATCCTTAATTGCTCTATTTACTTCAGATCATTCCTCTCATCTATTTAGTTCTCTCTCTCACGCCTTGTTTCGTTGACACGTTCTCTCGTCTGTTGAGATAGGATTTTCAATCTGACATGAAAAAGGCGGATGTAACTTTAGAGAAGGAGAGTTACAACAAGTCAGAAAACTCGACTTTGACGAAAGAGATCTATGTGACTGATGATAGTTTTGAATGAAGAGAGTCAAGTCTTTGAAATGTTTACGTGCTAATAGCTTTATTACCTTAAGCACGACTACAAGCAATTGAAATATGTATTTAGTAGATTGAAATTGCTTATAGTTCAAAGAGGATTTTAGCTTACAAGTTCAGTGTACCATATGAAGTTGAAGTAGGAATTTAATTATTGGGCAAAGATCACACACACACAACATGAGGTATAGTATATAATAGTGATGTTTTGAGCTTTGTGTGCGGCCACAAGAGATTATTAGTATTTAAGGCATGTGAAATGAAATGAATGTTTGTTCTATGAAGCTGAACACTATATCTAAAGGATTCTCTAAATTGATTTCTCTCTTAGAGAAAGGGTCATGACATTTATGATCTTTACAAAAATCTATTTCATCTTTCAATCTTCACTTGTTCTTATATCCTAACACATTTACAACTTAACATAAGAGATTGAACATTGAACCTGTTGATATGTTGATAGTATAAATGCTATTAATTTATAGCCATCTTAGAACCATCAAAGTTTTACTTATATTTTTGTATGCATAACTGATTGCAATAGATTGAAGGTTTCTTCTTTTATGACTCTTCGTACTAATCATAAAAGAGCAACAACTTTATAATACTTGCAATATTTTATAAAGTGGATCAACAAAACTTTAATTATAGCTTTAAGGTGCATGCAAGCATGTGATGATTGACTATTTCAATTTTTGTTAATATTGTTGTGGATCATTATTAAAGTATTATTGGTGATTAAATTAAATCTTTTATATCAAAATATTATCTGACAGAAAGCCAAAAGATTAAAACTTTAGATGTCGAAAGTTTTAATATCATTTCGGCGTCGTATCAAAAATTCAGGAACGTTGTGGAAGGAAAATTTGTTTAGTTCTAGGTGGATACATTTGATTAAGATATATGTCATAGCTAGTAACACTAAAATCTACAAGCTTTATTCTATTCGACAGAAAATGCCACGTGAAAAACTCACTCTTCTATTTATTTATTTGTTCCGGTCTGTATCCTAAGAAATTATATCAAGTTCACCTATTGTTGTAAGTGCGTTACGTGTACTGCATGCGTATAAAAAAACAACAAACACATTAAATGAGTTTCATCTGTTGCTTTCTTATTCATTATCTCTGTGCAAATCTTTCCAATGCAACTATAATGCAATTCAAGAAACAAATACATACTTAAGCAAAGAGTATAATAATATAACCTCTTTTGTAAAGCTCGTTGCTCTCTAATTTATGAAAAATGCACATCTTCGCAATAATATTAACATTCCACATAATTACAATTTACTGAATTTACAAACAAGCCTAGTGAATGCTATGCAGAACACTTATTACACTATATAACTACTTTTAGCTACTACTACAGACTCTCATAAATACATATATTCATTTTATTCATATCCGACTCTGCAGAGAACAGACATAAAGTGGATAATAATACTTATATGTTTAGTAATGATCCAATTATTTATACATTTAACCTATTATCATGAAACCATTGCTGTAAATACAGAGAACACTTTCAGCTTTTATGATATAAAGCATTTTTGGTGAAAAACAACTTTAAAATAAGAAATCTGGAACAGAAGTTATACTAAAGCGGTATACAGAAACAAAAGTAAAATGTGGTGCAATGTAATACACAAAAAATAGTAATAAAAGAAAAGTAGCCGAGAGAATAAGAGATGAGAATAGAAGAGTCAAAATGTAATAATAATATCTGTGCCAACTGACTTAAACCACAAAAAGAGACTCATTTGTATGCTTTGTTTGTACAACTACTTTTCTCTCTTGACACTTGTATTTATACGATAGTTTTCTAATGCTGAAACTGCAATTTTGTCAATACCATGAAAAGAATTGTAATGTAAATGCATATTTAATGTAAAGTAAACTCTTCTTTCTATCGATCATCACGCATCTTGTTATATAGAGAGATGTATACTAATATTATTCTTCCTTCTTTTGAATCTTCACATCATGTCACCATTATTATCATCACTTTTTTTTATCTTGTGCATTGTAGGTCAGTTGGACTTTAGAACGGAGATGTACATTGATTATTATGAAGGAAAAGCTTCTGTAGTTTTTTCTCCTTCCCATGGCCTACGGTAAAAATAGAATCTAAGTAACTTGAAGTGTTTAAATCTCGCCTGTAGGGTGTGGATCTCTGACTGTGAAGTAAGTTACAAAAAATGATAAGAGAAGAGAGCCGCCGCCAACTGATGATGTTGATGATGATAATGGCCATACATAGTATGCTGACAATGAGTTAATGCTACAAAAAATTACAAGTACAAGAGATGTACTATCTCAAGCTTAAAAAGATGTGGTCACTAACTTTAAAAAGGCTAACTTTCTTATGATGCTAGGTTATTATTTGTATGTCAAAGTGAAATGTTGACGAATGATGATGGTTTTCTATATAAGAGTTAGGTGATTAGCTTGGAAACACACTCATTGTTTCTTTGCGGTCTCAACTCCTTTGGTCCAAAGTACCAAAATCTCTTTTGGGGTGTAAAGAAATTTTTACAACACATGTGGGCTAATAAGTCGAAAGTTAAGTAGTGAAAACTTTAAAATTATCAATGGTCATATTGAATAGAATAGTATATTGGCTCACTTCTTAACCGCAATGCATATTATTGAATAATGTCAAGTTTCACAAAAGTAGTAATGAGTTTTGGCAAAAGTCAAAAGAAGAAATTTTTTTGTTTGTGGTAAGCTATTTTAGTATTCATATAATTGGGGATGCTCAGTATAATCAGTAGAATACATATTACTAGAGTTCATTGGCAAAAGATAGGAAGCCATATGGAAATGTCAAATGGCAGAAGGAAGATCAGAAAGAGTATATAATATAGGAAATGCAGTGAAAATACAAAATAATGTTGGCATACTTTATACTATGTAGGAGACATTACATTGGTTGAATACTGATTGAAACTCTTATAGAGAACATGTATAGTACAAATTGAGATCAGCTTGCAGTTCATTGAGAATTGGAATTGAGAAAGAGTTGAGAATAGAATTTGAAATTCATAGTTGTTTTCAAATGTCACGGAGAAAATTACAGTTCTTTACTAATGTAAAATTCATCAGACAGTTTAATTTTTACTTGGATTAGATGAACTTGAGCTTTGTTTAAACTTTGTTGACTCTCTCTAGTAGATTGACACTTTCTGACAATGAAATTGAGGACTCGTTTAATTTTCTATCATCTAGCTCTCTGTTGTTTTTACAGACTTGTGTGTTGTAAAATGTATACCGTTTACTCAACACACACTATATATTATTCTGTCTGTCTCTGCTATAGAATTCATTTCATATTTTATGAAGGAAACACGTCTGCTATATATCTGTATATGTTATTTATTTTTATCCCCTCTCAGATGAAACGTATCATCAGGAATAACAACATATTGAAAACAGTGAACTTTACATATTTTGCTTTGACGCTCACAAACTTTTCGACCATATCTCCCGGATGTAAAATTTAGTATTTTAAAAAAACCATTGTTTGCATGCCGTACTATTTCCGCAAAGTACAACCGGAACAGTGCAGTTTTGGTAATTTGGGATTTTCAATAGAGAGAAAGGGTTACACAATAATGGACTACTTATGAGTTGAGACTATATACTATTCAAATATTTTAGTTGTAAACTTACCTTTAATAATAAATATAATCGCCTTAGAATTTCTTCAATTTGAATTAAGAAATGAAACTGAGACAAAATGTTCTACTTTATCACAACACTCACTGTCTTATTATTATGTGAACCACTGAGAAAATGAGTTTCTCAGGTGTAAAATGTAATGCTTCTTATTCAACTCACAGAAGAAAACTGTTTACTCATTGAGACTATGTACTTGGAGGTCGAGGTCGTAGAGTCGTAATGTAATTCTTAATGATGTAAACAATACACAAATTCACAATTTACTCTCTACGCACGATGAGTTCTTTTGTCACAGGAAAAACTAAATACTCTTTAGATAAATACAGATTTTGTCTTAAAAAGTCACGTATTAAATTACAACACACTAACTACTATATGTCTTAAGTATTTTTTTGCTTTCAATTTCAATTATACTTCACACTACCACAACATTGGTATATAATGCTTAATTAAATATGTAACTGTTTGTTCTTCACTTTGAATGTTTACACTTGCTCCTACTGAAGACTAAGAAAAAATTAGTAAGTGCCGGTGTACTAGTTGTAGCACGTAGTCAGTCTAACTACTGAATGAAGTGTCTCTCAAGGGAATTTGTGTGTAGTACTCTGTACTTTGTAATCAAGACGAAAATGCTCACCTGAGTATAGAATACTATGCAGAGCACAAAATACTAACAACCAGAGATAGAGATAGGGGCAAAAAGCATTTTAGAAACTTGACAGAGAGTATATTACTATTACATTGGCCAAGTGGCTTACATATAGTGGCTTAGTTGACTACCTTTTGTAACTTACATTAACAAGTATTATAAAGGGTAGTGCAGTAACTGCAGCATTGTAAACTATATATATAATGATAATACTTTGAAGCATTTCAACTTTATCCTATATATATATTACCTTAGACAACTTTAGAGCTGCCTACCACCTGCTTGAAACTCACAACTCAGTATTTACTTCTTCTAAATTCAAGTGATTTCTGACGTTACAACATTAGTTGCATGATGATATACATTCATATCTCTTTTGTAACAATTACATTTCCGTACTTTGTATATCTTTACAACGTAGCATTAGTGCAACTCTAATGTATTCAATCCTTTTATTAGTACAAGTCCAGCTTTTTTGATAAGCGACAATTTGTTGTTATTGTATGAGAGAGAGAGAGAGAAACTTTATCACATTGTCACGCAAGTAATTCTAGCCTTTTGTCCATCTAATTTCTTTTTGTGGCTTGCAGCATTTTTGAGGCAATAAGAATATAATATGACTACTCGACTAGACGTCTACTAGATGTTGCAAGGAAAAAAGCAATTCTTTAACAACGAACGAATGAAATCAACAACAGAAGTTAACTCTGGTCGGGATCTCAGTTTACTTTAAAGCTTTAAGAGAGAGAGAGAGAGTAATGTAGTAAATATCTAGATAAGAAATGCATTAATATGATGGCATGGAGCCAGGTAAAAATCATGGATAGTAAATGAACTCTGAGAAGGACGGAGGACGGTAGTTGTATTATTTATTTTTTGTTGCCCTTCATCCTTCAACTTTTCAAAAAATAATTCTGAGCTCATGATGCCTTCCAGTAGTATCACTTTGCTATGCTATACGGTATATTATTATAGTGTGAGTAAACTATTTTGTTCATGATTTTCAGTTGTCTAAAACTAAACTGGACTTTAGGGTGAGAGAGATGATGAAGAGAGGAGTTTGTATGTATAGTAATTATATTTGAGTTTTGAGTATGCATCATCATTTGAAATGGGAGGAAAGAAAGAAATATAAAGAAGAAAAAAAACAAGTAATTTATGTTGAGCCCATTAGCTCAAGAAGATGATTATGCCATAACGAGTCACACAGTGACAATTATATATATATTTTTTGAAGAGTCATGCATTCTTTGCATTAAAACTTGATTTATCATTTTTAGTGTAGTGACACTATGACCGAGTAAGAATTTTATCATACTATAATGGATTTTAGCCTTGTACAAATATATGTAGGCTCAAAAGAGTAAAAATGTTTTTCTCATGCATGCATGAATCTCCACATATTTGCTTTACGACACTACACAGTTCTATTCTTATCGGTTTATAAAAAAAAACTTAAAATCGTAGCTAGTCACCCGTTTCGTCAACCTGTTTTCATCATCTTCAATCTCTTCTCTGTCGTCTGACTACGGGATTTTTTATGCTTGTACAACTTCTACTCACAATTCTTCTGGATGACAACAACTTACTAAACTCTCTCAGGATTTTTTTACCTTCAACAGTCCTTTCCAGTTAAATCCCTTTTAAAAGAAATCTTTCTATGTATATAAAGTTTACATTGGACATGATTTTTCTTTGAGTAGTATGAGTATATATACATACATATATGAGTTTGAGTGAGTAGTATGAAAGCAATATCTAAAGTTAATGCAAGTATAAAAGTGTTGAAATACCAGTCGCAAAGGACGAGATAAAAAGACGTCATGGACGACATATAAAGATTCTTTCTCTAAGAGAGCAAAAGAGTAAAAAAATTGTCATTTTGAAAGTAATAGTGCTGCAGTACTTGTACTTTTCAGTTACTTAGGTGCAAAGAGTCTGGAAAGATTATATGACCAGGGAATAGTTTAGAGAGAAGAGAGAGAGAATGTCACTAAAAGCTTAGATTCCTTGATATGTGCAATGAAGAAAATGTACATAGTAGTAGTAAGTAAGAATGCACTAGGAAATAAAAGAAGAAGAAAAAGTTTTTCAAAAAGTTAAGCAACAGCATATATAGAGTTTAGAAGTCCTTTTGTATTTTTCTAGGCTTTTGATGAGTGACAAGGGAGTTTTGAAGACTTTGAGTTTGTTCTTTATAATGGTATCAAACATTTTATACTTTGGTATTGCCTCAAGTCCTCACATTATTCTATTCACAGATGTGTGAAATGCTTCCCAGTATATAAACCTATATATGTAGTACTACAAAAATCCTAAGGTGTACATTATTATAAGGCTCTTTTTTGTTAAATCCTAGATATAGAAATTTTCGTGGAATGAAATAGGATTATTTTCTCCTATTTCTTAAAACTAGTATTGTATTTTTCTAAGTATATACACTCATACTCCACTGCTAATGGGAGATTTTGGAAATCACTTTTTTTTCTTGTAAAACTTGTCCTTAAAGAACTATTGTAGGTTTTTCCCTTAAGAAACTTTTTTTGGACTGCCAATTATGATTTTTTTATTATTATCATCATGAAACTTTTAGTTCCGAGTTCAGATTCCTTTTGGCGATTATAAGGAATATATAATAATACCTTCTTTAGATTTGAGATATAATATAGTTTCCTCACCTTCAAGCTTATTGTTAATTGTGTCATAATAATCCACAACCAAAGTCAACGAATGCAAAATAAAAAAAATCCTTGCTTCACTGTTCTTTCTTATACATATATATTTACACGTGCTCTGCTTACTTTACTGTTACTTTTGAGAACTAGAAGAGCTAACAAGTGGTGTAGTATCTACATTGTACATAAAATCACGTCATGGTCACACTCTTTTTTCAAAGATTTTAAAGGCAGCCAACTTGTATTAACATAATGTAACACACAAAAAGACGGATGTTTTGTAGGTCATTTGCTTGTTTTTACTCCGTGTCTAGTTTGCCGCAAAATCCAATGTCACTTGAAGAAAACTTTAAAGCCTATAGTCATTTTATTATTTTATCTCGCTTATACTATATGAAGTGCTAGTAAGTGATTCAACCTATGTCTTATCTTGAGAAAAGACAAAAGTGTTTGAAATTATGCATGCACTACAAATGAATGAGAATTTATCCCACGTTATTGACCGTATACAACTACAAGCTAAGCTGAGAGAGATAATCATTATTGTCAGTTTACATATTCTGAAACTTGCTTAGTTTATGTTAATTTTTAATGTCACATTAAAAATTCGATGCACTCAAAGTTTATCTTTACATACAACGAGGTAGCTTTTATAAAGAAAAAAAATTTCTTTGATTTTGCCTTCAGTCTCATATCTTTTACATGTCGGATAAGATGTCTAGGTAAACATGTAGTTATTATGTAGGATAAAGAGTGAAGAATGGAACATTGTAATTGTATAATTGCTACTAACCAAAGGAGCTGTAAAATGTATGTGTGGCATTAACAAGTTTTGTTGTTGCAGAAAATTTTAAAACCTGAAGCACTCTTTATAATAATACACAATTTGTGTGGCATGACATAACAATATATAACATGCAAACTACATCAATATCTTTTTTCTCATTCAATGTATGTGTGTATATCTAATCATGCATAACAGAGAGTTACTCACAGAGTAGTAAGGAACCAGTTTATTGGCAAAAAGTTATATTGGAGAGAAAATTCTTGTTTACTTGTTGGAATCCCTAAGTCAGTTTTTATTGAAGAAGGTTCGTGCTCAGATCAAGAAGCTTATATATATGTATAGTGTCTCATGATCTAAGACAATTAGATTAAAGTTACCACAACACAACAGAAAACTTGAGACCCTATTGTATAACTTTAAAACTTGTCTATCTATAATGAAATAATAATAATGGAAAACTATTATTATGCATGCAAGAGTTAGCACGTCATTGGAACAGAGGAGATTGCTATTTTGTTACTCTTGCTTCATAGCTAGACTCAAATTCGAGTTTAAAAATTGAGAGAGTAAATAATTGATATGGATTGAAGAGGAAAGTGTTCATTTCTTACTCCACCCTTCTTTTTTCAAGTTAATTGCTCATTTTCAAAAAGTTTTGCATCTCTTTCCTAACTATAAGCTTTAGGCCATCAAGAAGAGTTGAGTGCTAATGACTTTTGGTTTTTAGAGAGGAGTTTGACTTTTGCAAGAGATATGATAGTATAGAAGTAGAAGTTTCTTTTCTTAATCTGCTGTTATTAATTATAGAGTCTGCCAAAAAGTTTTTGACTATATTATTTATTTTTATCGTCAAAAATCTTGGAGATCGTGATCATGTTATTCCTTGTCTCTTAAAACTTGAGACATTTTGTCACTATACGCCTTTTAGCTGTATATATATTTGAAATATGAAGTCTTTGCATGACTATGTCACATCATCGTAATGAAAGTCTTTCAGTTGAAATTAGTGTCACTTTAACAAGACGCTCACTAATGAAAAATACATAGGCATGCATTCAAGCAGTTATAAACGAAATCAAAATTCTTCTTCTTCATCTCTCATACGTATGATGACAGGAAGTTACTTCATAGTTAATAATATGAAAATGGAATACTTTTGCTTTTCTAATTATTTTTCTATACACATGAAGCATTAGAGCGAGAAAAGATGAAACGGGAAAGTGCAACTGATGTTTACCAAATAAAATACTATTTGAATAGCTCTAGAAATTATTATCATATGATGACATAATGTTCAATTTTGCTCTACTTACTAAAAATATATATGACTCAGCCTATTTTACTAAAAAATATTTATTTTTAATATTGGAGAGGAAGAATTTCTAGAAAGAGTGTAGGGAGAAAATGAGAATTTACTAAGAAAAGAATAATAATAACCTGGAACATTTTCTAAGAATTGAAACCATTAGTTAGCATCATTATTTGAGTATTTGTATTTGTATGTACCTAAATACCAACTAGCGAGACATGTAGGCCAATATAATTTTGTTTTATGAGTGATCGACACACATGCTTTAATTCGTTGTGCACTACCTTGAAGACTTAAAGGAAGAAGAAGAGAGAATCTCACTTGAGTCAGATGCAGCATGAAATGAGATTAAGAAATGCAGCTCACTTTTCTACAACTAATATTATTGCACTAGATACAATGTAAAGATTGTACAACAGATGCAATCATATAAGTATTTCATCATCATTCTCAAGCCTTGTAATTGACTTTTCACAAAAAAATTTAAGGAGTAAAGAAGAGGAAGGTACTACTTGAATGAGTGACAGTTTTTGTAAGTTTAGATTTTTTTCTAGAAGTGAGCTAATCGTAAAATAAATGTGGCTCATTGGATTGCTTCACTAAAAACTTTAAAAAAGTACTGTACACAATACACC
>VCNE01003177.1:0-13007 GCA_009869805.1 Oncopodura yosiiana | reverse complement strand
CCCTGAAATGTAATTCAGAAGATTAGATTGGATTGCAGTGCCATAGTTTAGTGCAGAGTGTACACATTTTGCAAACTTATTTTATGGACTTTATTACAACCCAGAGAAAAGTCAAAGACCACAAAGCTTTTTAGTTGGTTTTAGTATATTACCTTCAGAGAGTATACGTAAAGAAAACTATTTACTAAAAAAAGACATCGACTCTCTTTCTGATTTCTATGCTATTTTTTTCTCTTTTTTTCCTATCGTTCCACTACATTCATTTCTCTCTCCGTTTACTTTTGCCAATGATATTCTCTTCTTCTGCCAATAGCCTTTTTCCACATTTCTACGTTGACTTTCAATTCATTTTTTGTACTCTATCGAACTAAACTGAACTTTCTTTTTACTCTGGAAGAGCTCAACCCAATATTTAGTAGGAGAAACCTCTGTGTCTTGAAAATCTTTTGAAGCCACCAACTATTATATTGGGCTATATGAACTTTTCTTCATACAGCTTCCTTTTTGCTCTCTCGTGTCGTTTTTTTTGCTTTCACCCAGTCACTTTCATGATGTACGCACTCATAGACTGAAGACTATACACTTTTGGGTTTTCTATAGTGAATTTTGTACAATGTGTCTCGCACTAAAAAGAAGAGTAAAAGAAGAAGATAATGGAAAAACTATTCGTAGAGGATTTTCTTCAGTTCACTTTCACTCTTCTGTGTACTACAGTAAATCATGTCATGATGTGAACACAAGAGAGAGAGAGAAAAGAAAAGGCAATGTATATAAATGCTAAGAGTACACTGATAGGATAGTTGTGATTCTATTATAGAATAGAAAAACAAGACAAAAAGATATGAAAATCAAAATCCATTTATTCTTGGAAATTCTCTACTTTCTTTTTAGCATATTATATTAGTGATATGAAGGTGTGTCAAAAGCACACTTGGAGAACTTTGATCGTTGCTACTTTCTAAAATGGAAAAGAATTAATGCATGCTGTAGGCCAAAGAAATGCAACTGTCGTTTCTTTGTAGAATGTTGTTATTTAAGTAGCATGTAGATCTTACTTACATAATTATTTTGTAGACAAAGTTCAATCATAGTTTTGACTTTGGTTCAAATTGAGTCTTGCTAGTTTGTAATTTAACATGTTTGTTTTTTAATATTTTTTAGGTACGTAAAGATGTTTCTTTACTCCTTACTTCATTGTTGGGTCGACTTACTGCTTTGGAGAAATATGAAGCTTTTTTACATCGTATCAACTCTGAAATTGCCTTAGAAAAGCCTGTGACTGAGGTAAGAAAGTTTTTGAGTATTTTTGTAGTGTTTGAGTGACGTTTGATAACAATTTGGTAACCAGTGACAGGAGATTATGATATACAGTTCACTAGTTTTCAAAACTCTTCTCTTTCAAAAATTAAAATTTGAATATGTGGTTATTAAATAATTGTCTCAGTGACTCCAGATATCTATTTAAATCAAATTTAATATTGTCACGACTCATTATGAGAAATCAACAGCATTAATTTAATTTCACTTTATGTTGCATTTGAGCGACTTTCAATTATAAATTAGTACCAAATGACTTTACATAATATTACTTGTTAGATGCAGTAGATCAAATAATGAACAATATTTATTAAAATCAGTGGTATTGGTTTAGAAATAATATTTTACCATTTGTACCTCTTTTGCATAATCTTGTATCTGATTTAGTTTAAAACGTCAGGAATATAAGTTACAGAGTTCAACTTAAATTTTGCACTACTGTTTTTTAACAATTAAAAAGAATTTGATTACTGTATTAACTTTGGTCACTCTATGTTGCATTTGAGCGACTTTCAATTATAAATTAGCAACTAATCACAATATATTTAATACTATTTATTAGATTGGGAAAAAGTTCGAAAGGCTATTATAATAAAATACATTTGATGTTGGTTTCATGATAAAATTTTGCAATTTCTACCTCACACTTGCACATATTTAGTCTAAAAAGTCAGGTCAGGTTAAAAGAATATAAGTTACAAAGTTCAACTTAAATCTAGCACAACTGCCATTTCCAATTCGGTTTTATATAGTTAGTAGAAATAATTCGGGGATCGTGAGAGAATCTTAAAGTTTTTACAAGCGGAAAAAGCTTACATGTAATATGCAAAACTTTGACTATAAACTATCCAGAAAGTAGAATCTACAGAGGTAGAGTAACCTACATATCTAGTAAAAGAAAGTTGAGTATAGAAGCATTTACTACCATTATGTATTAGTAGTAGTAAAAGTAAGTAGTATCGTCTCTCTCGCCAGTAGTATAAGAAGAAATAGACTTTATATAGTTCTTAAATCCCTGAATGAAACTTTCTTCTTGCATAATACAACAGCTGTTAAAATCCATCTGTAAAGAATTTAGCAAAAGCAACCAAATATACAGAGAGAGTCAAAGTCAAAGATCAAGTCGGCTTTAGAATCCTGATGCAAATTTTCAGAGAGGAATCTTTGTTGCATATTAGTGAGTATAAACCTCTCCCTCTGTCTCATGTTTCAAAATATAGAGAGAATGATTTATGTATTTTACTTTATCCGATTTGTTGTGTATAGTTGCAGCATCTCTTATTGAACTTTGTACTCTCAAGCCAAAAATCAGTGAATGAACCTAAGAAATCTGTACTTGATACTTCCCTTAAAGTTTATTCACAAAAGAGAGTATAGAGTCTTAAACTAAAGATGTTTTCTTAATGTAAAGCTCTTTTGATTCTCAACTTTGACTTGCCACGTTGTTGCTTTGTACTCTCTGGTTTAGCCGAAACTTAAGAAGAAAGTTGAGATCTCAAGTCTTGAGCGCAACTCACGGCTCACTGAGCTGAAAATGAAATGATGGCTGAATTTACTTTCGCTAAAATACCTTTGAACATAAGAGAGTAGAGTAAAGACACTCGAAGAATTTAAAACCTTAAGCCTTTTTGCGGTAGAGTACTATAAATAAATTAGATGCCATTAAGCAATTTAACATTGGGCTAAAAAAAGTCTGTAGTTGAAGATTTACAAAATAATTTTGCTCTCAGACATGAGTAAAAAAGCTGCTTAAAGTTTTTCAATTTGTCAGGAAGTTATACATTTAAAGATTTTTGATTAATTTTTTCTTTTACATAAGAATTTTTAATAGGAAGTCGTATAGAGTAATTTTAATTTTAATTGACATGAGTGAGTGAATGAAAATCTTATAAGGAAGAATATATTGAGTTTATATCTCAAAATGGCTTAAACATACTGGTCTATAAAGCTAAAATAAACTTGTTCTTTGATTACTTGCTGACCAATTCACTAAACAGTGAAGCGGTCTTTCAAAAATTAAAACTGTCTCGAAAATATTTACACATTGCCTACAAAGAACACTTGATAGCCTTATCTCAAAGCCAATCTTTCAGTCCTACAGCTGCACGCATTTAATAAGTACTTTTTCGAATTAATAAGTACTTTGAGCAGTTTAAGAAGACCGTACCTGATATTCCTTTGATCTCACATTTTACTATAATTTACTACCCACATTTGTAGTGACTTTACATCTTAACAACATGCTAGTAAAAATTGCAATACAAATATAGAAACAAATGGTCTCGTAATAGATTATTTTTCGTTAAGTTTATAATATTTTGTTTCATATTTTTATGTTGAAATTCGAACTTCTACATCGTAGACATAAAAACAATCTTACACTTATTAGACTAGTTGCAAATATAGCAGGTTTAAAAATAAACGACGCTCAAGTCTAACACTAATATATCATAATAAGCAATTTGCAAAATAACAATTCAATTCAGGTAGGTTAGTTTCTGACTTCAATTGCACATAATACAACGTCTAGAGTCGAGAATTTATTTCATCTTTAGATTTAATTGTTAACTGATTCACTGGAATAGTGAATCGGCCTTTGCAAAAATTAAAACTGTCTTTTATGAACGATGATCCTTAAATTTATCAGTTAAATAAACAAGTCTCACAGTCACAGGTTGTGCACACGAAATATGAGAAAGTACGCATTTTATGAAGTACATTTTAAAATATGTAATTCCGATTCTAATTTTGAAATCCTTTATTTTGATTTGGTTTTAAATTCTAAATGTTTTTAACCAGACAAGCAGCTTTCAAATTCTAAACTATAAAACCATATCTCTCAAATTAATGTCATGAGGCGTCGAATTAATTCTAATGTGTAAATCCTTATTTTCTTTAATTTCAGACTACCGTTCAAATGATATGTCCAAATTCCACTAGCCTAGCAGAGGCCTTAGCTCATATAGAATTGGAAAGATTATCACACATTGGACCAGAAGAATTTGTTCAGGTATAAAATTCTTTTCTAATCTACATACTAAAGCATCTGTTCTGTCAACATGCTACAGGATATTTGAACTTAATCGTAGTAACAAAAAACAAACAAAACTCTCTCAACAACTCTCTCTTCTCTTTTTCAAATTGAAAATTCAATTAATTTCTCTCATTAAAGGAAACTCTCTTATATCTCCTTTTTCCAGGCTTTTGTCAAAGACAGTGCTCAAAAGGACCAGAAACGAACAAGAAATTTGGAAACTTATGTTCATTGGTTTAATCGTCTAAGCTATGTAGTAGCTACCGACATTTGTAAGGTTAGTGACACTCCATATTTTCTCATAGTACACAAATTACTTTATAGACATATATATATGCCATATATAGTAAAGATATTGTATAATGACGATTTGAAATGGTTTTGAAACTCCGTTTGAGACATATGGGCCATTTGTAAAATAATTTCTTTGAGAAAGCAATAAAAAAGAGAAAGTGATTATGTATGCTGAATTGCTTTCACACTCACATTACATTGCTCTGTAGAACCTCACAAGTTTACACTGTAACATTCCCATACATCTTTTTTTCTCTGTGGCCTAACAAAATCTTTTTTAGTATACAACGTTGTTACAACTATGGCAAATTTAGAATCTCTGGAATCGATAATCCTTTTTCCATTTGCCCATTCTTTATCTATCTGATGGGATTTTTATACATAATATACATTAGTGCGACAAGACTAATGTTGCAAGTGTCTCTTTCTCCTTCTCTCTCCTATAAACTATAATAGGATATCTATAGTGTATGTTAGACACAAGAGATTTCCTTTTGACACAAGAGATTTTAATTCTACACTTGTATATATTTTCTTTTACTTTTTATACAGATTCCAAAGAAAAAAGACAGAGCTCTCATCATCAGCTATTGGATTGAAGTTGCTAGAGAATGTTTCAATTTCAGTAATTTCAATTCTTGTATGGCCATCATTACAGCTCTTAATATGACTCCAGTAGCCAGACTTCGAAAGACGGTGAGTATTATTGTTTTATTACCTTTTGCGGTTCTTTTTATATGAGATAAGATGATTTCGATAAGATTTCTCTACAGCAAAACTTGGCATTCACAACATTACAGTTAGTTAGTCATGAGCTTCCAAACCAAACCATGTATTTTATATTTGCATATAAGTGACTTTGTGGAAATTAGCCAAGCCAAGCTAGGAAACTATTTTCTTCTGTAATATGAAAAGCAAAGTTGGGAGAGAAGAAAACTAGAGTAGAAGTTGTGATAATGATAATGATGGTGTGTGTAGTTGCTATACCTTATAGTTTTGCTAGAAGAGAATAGTTTAGTAAGCGAAAAGCTTGTCGGCTAATTTTCCTGATGAACTCGATAATTTATAGACCTAAATTCTATATAAACCTGAGACTTTTATACTTGTCTAATGAAAATTGCAGTGGCAAAAAGTATGCTGCCTAGAGCTGTCTTTACTGGAGCAACAAATGAGTCCATCAGCTAATTTTGCGAGCTACAGAGCTTTACTGAAGGTAAGAATAAAAACGCAAAATTTCTATAGTCTATTGTAATGAGCTAGAAAACAATGACATTGTGTATACACTTTCATATTCATTGTTGGTTCTTTCGCTCTCACGCCTCCTTTAATTTCCACAGTTTCTCTAGTCTCGACTAGACTAATAATAGAGTCGAGACAAAAAGGCGAGCGGAAAGCAAAAATTAATTGACTAATGACTTTTTATACTAATTAATTTGTAGGCAAAGTCAATATATGTAGATTAGGGCTTATAGAGTAAAGCTTTTTGATCTTGATTTTCTTTTTCCTAGGCTGCCGTATGGCGTTCTGCTGGTTCTATGGATGAAAGGCAGAAACTTGTGATACCATTTTTCTCATTGTTGATTAAAGATTTGTATTTTCTCAATGAAGCTTGTGCTTCCAAGTAAGTTTATTTAAAACACTAAAGTTGTATAATTAATCATAATAATTATCATCAAATTAATATTAGATTGTCCAATGGTCACATAAACTTTGAAAAGTGTTGGATGCTTGCTAAGCAAGTTACTGAAGTTATCACATGGCAGCAAGCCAAATGTCCATTTCCAAAAGTACAAGAAATTATGAAGTTTGTTCAGACTACTCCAATCTATAATGAAAATGGTTAGTTTCTCTAAACTTTAAACTTTTAAAGCATAATCAAATATATAATAATCAATTCAATAATTAATTTCCTTATAGGCATATGTATGGCTTCATTTCGCTGTGAGCCACCAGACAACTCTGAAGAGAGAGAACAATTTAAATATCTTTCAGAACAACTTCAACTCCAGCAACAACAACAAGACTTTAGTATTGTTAACGTCATTTCTAATCCAATGCCATTACCAGATTTTAAAAGTATGTTACAAATGCAACAACAACAAGAGCAAGCTGCTGCTGCAGCAGCGGCAGGTTGTAGCTCAGGAAGTATTGTTGGAGTTGGTCTAAGTTATTTAGGAGCAACATCTTTGCTTCAACCCTCAGGTCAACAATCAGAAGTTAGTGATGTTGATACAAATGAGTTGACATGTTGATCACATAACTTCTTCCAAGTGAATCAAACAATAAGTAATAGGTATAAATAATCAATATTTAATTCTACAGAAAATGTGCCTTACTACTGCTATACTCTCATACAGAAGTTTGTAATACATATTGAGAATTGTACATTTGTTGACTCTCTTCAAAGGTGCAAAAGAAAACAAAATTACTAAGAAAGAATTTCATATATTTTTATACACTATACTAAATGATGATGAAATTAAATACATGATCGAGTGCTAATTGAAGAAAAAACTTTATTTATTGTAAATTCATTTCTTGCATGGCTTCGACATAAACAGGTGAAAATGCAACATTCATGTAATTAATTATGGAATAACTTTCACTTTAAGAGGTAGGAGAGAATCATCGTTTTTCCTTGGCGAACTCTGCAGTTTTGCAGTTTTGGTTGCAAGTATTAAATGTCGCCTGTTTGTCGCCTCTTGTGGTCTACTCTTCTTCTACAGTATGGAGATGGAGAGTCCTTGTGGTAAAAGTGAATTTCCTGTAAGCGAAGAAGAAGATATTGAACTTTGGAGAGAGAGCGTGTATCTTGAATGGAGACGAGGTCATCATTTATTTATCAGAGTACTCAAAGAGTCTAAAGGTAAAAGTCGGTAAGATAAAGAAAATTAACGTCACAGTCAATCCACATTTCCACTAGATTCTATCTTCTCACATTACAAGAGTCGTCTCATACTACAAAAAGTACATTCCAAGCTTTTTGTTACAAGTTTACAACAAACCGTGCATTGAATACATACTGAGCTACTCAAAGTTCTAAAACCACATCATACATTTTAAACCTTTGACTCTCACAAAAGTCAAGCAACCACCACTTGCTTTCTAAAAAGTGGATCAATAAATAAATTTCAAATTTTTTCACTCTTCGACTTTTACTCTTATTAAACAAAAAAAAAGTTGAAGATTAGACCACTAATAAAAAGTATTTCGCTGGACTATACAAAAAATTTGTGAGTAAGTAGAAAAGTAAGAAGAAGGAAATAGATTGAAAAAAGAAGAGAAAACTAAGTTGTGTAATCTTCTAGTAGTTTTTATTTCTGATGCTGGAACACTGTTCTACTTTCCAGAAGCAAAGAGTTTTAGTTAGAAAGACGCTGCTAGAAAAATCAGGAGAAAATTGAGCAAATATATCTTTCAGGGTTGAACAGTTGAGAACTGAGCAGAGAATAGCAAAGTCTAAATAGTGAAGGTAGATTAGTTTCCCAATGGACTTGATGTGAAAGAATGTAGAGAAAAGAGTTCTATTGAGCAATATAGTAGCAAATGAAATAAGACTAAGGAAGAAGAAGACAATGGATTCATTTGTGAGATTTTTTTTCTTCTTTTCTTTCCGGCCTTAATTCCAAGTGTCAGATTTACACAATATGAGCTCTATAATAGTACGTGCTTCTCTAACCTTTGAGAATTCAAACATTGTTAGTAAAAGTAAATTGACAGGTCGATTTAGAAAATTCCAAAAACATCACGTATGGAATTTTAGCTCTATTTGTATTTATTTCTATAAAATCATATCTACAGTGTTATATCAAAGAAAAGCCACATGCAAAACTTTGATGTAAATTACTTTGGTACACATGTAGAAAAGAAGTCTACAAAGAAAAAATGCTATGTGTGTAGATTAGATTGCATATGATAATATGTATGAACAGATGATGAAACCTTGTTGTAAAAGAATTCCATCCGGGCTCTTTACATTTTATATTATGCATATTACAATATTCTCTGTAATCTCAACTAGACTATGCTATGCAATGTCTTTTATGCTTAGTTCATTCTCTATTATTTTATATGATCATGCTCTCTCTCTCTTTCACATTCTTGTATTATAATTTGGTTTGGTGCAGTGTTTTAATATTTTGAGAACATAGTAAGTGTAGCTCATTTACTTTGACTTGGTGGATTTCATACTATATTATTTGATGCTATATTTTGAGTTGCTTTTTAGAAAAGCTTCAAGCAAGTTAACTGCCTATGTTATATTATAGGAATCATAAGATAAGATGATTTTTAGAAAATCAGAAATACAGTAGGATATTTTGTATTATGTTGACGCCGTTTGATAAATATTCTGAGAACGTCATCAAAAGCAAAAAAAAACTTGCAAAAGTTTAAAGAGATTCTTGTAGTATACTTGCAAAATATGAAACCTAAAAATTGTTTTCCTATCAAAAAGTCAAAGAGTGCAAATTCACTTGATTAAGATTACAACAGTCACTCAAACAAAAGTGACAACATAAATTTGTCCTACTGGAAACCACCAAACAACATACTTATAATAATTAATTTGTTTATACCGATAAAGTTGACTTACTCATTAATTATTGTCGAGCTACATTTTAGTTTGAAAACATTAATTCACGCTTTAGTTTTCTTTCCTGTATCCTGTGTCCAAAAACGAAAACAAGGTATATGTATAGTAGAAAGAAATATAAGAGTGTAGAAAACAGAAGAAAATAAATAGATTTCTCACACACAATACATATCTCAAAACATCATAAGAGAAAATATTAGCATAAAGCTTTTCATTTCATTAAAGCATTGTAAATGGTAGTAGACTTTTCCTTTCATCAGCACTTTCCTCTTTTTGCATGCTTGACAACAATTTCAGTTTCACTCTCTCTCACATCACAATGGTCTCGAGAAACTATTTACTTTCCGTCATTTTCACCAAATGAGAACTCTCTGTGCTACTCTCGTCTTCTATGTCCTGACAAAGATGAATTGGGCTTTCATGCTTATATTTTAGAGTATTTGCATTTCTCTATTCATTTTACACTAACTTTATTCTCTTCTCTCTACAGTCTAGACTCTCTCTCCTTTCGTGCAATGTCATCAGAGACTAAAAATCAGAGTGCAATGGAGAAAGCAAGCAGGTAGGGAATCAAATATAAAAGAGTGAAAACTGTTGCTAAAAGTTTTTGAGCTTTCTCTCTCTCTCTTCACTTAACAATCTAAAACGTCAAGAGTTGTCCAAAATGCTAAATTAGGCAACTGTGAATTACGCACGTCAAGCATTTCTCCTCTGCAGTTATATATAATAAGCAAGTAAAACTTTATTTGAATTGACTGTGTAGTACTAGTAGATTCACTATAAAGTCATTATACATTGTATACTCTCTTCGTTATATATGAGTCTACTATTGTTCTAATTTCAGAGTCTCATATAGAGTTGACAGGACATTGTTCAAAGTTGTAATATATGAAACTGCATATTATGTATATGTTGTAAGTTTAAATATAGTTGACGGAAGAACAAAAGATATAATATTAGAGAGAGAGAAGAGATAAACTGTATGAGTGTCATAATTAAATTGATGTGAATGGAAAAGCTGTCATCTTTTTCACTCATAGGATATGCGTGTTAGTGACACGATGTAGTTTTTGAGTTGACAACTTCCGAAGAAAAGTCATATACACAAAAAATTGGAAAAAACTTTAAAGGTTCAATTAAGATGTGTTTATCAGGTTTCAATATGTGTTTACTATCTTTTAATTATTTAATGTGGCTAATTCAGAACAATTATCCGAACTAGCCGTTTCCAAAAAGTTAACTGAACTCGAAATAATAAGAGCTGCTAAATGTACAGTTCATATAAGAAGTCAACTGGTACAGGTTCAATAACTCGTGTACTTTCATTTGACTTTTTAATAAGTACTTTATAAATTAATAAGTACTTGTCGAGCAGTTGAGCATGCTGATGTGATTGACTTTGTTCAGAATGCCTCTTTCTATACTGTATAGATAGTAATAAGGACTTATTAAGTCAGTGTAATAATTGCAGCATCTGTATATTAACTATAAGAATACTTGGTTTCTTAATTGACTATTTATATTTATTTTAACTGACATATGTATATTATTTTCAAACTGAAATTTCAAGTATTAAGGAAAATGTATATTTTTGACAAAATTTTGTAAGAAAAATTAAATACACATTTTACACATAATAATAAGTTGAGAAGTTTGAAAATCATAGCTACGTGGATGGTCAGAAAAAATATTTATTTAAGAGGCAATATGAGAATATAGAAGAAAAGTAGTTGAGAAATTTATTTCTTTTGGTTAAATTTAGTAGGCCAACTCAAAGAAATTGAATCGGCCAGTTCCAAAAATTATAACTGTTATCAAATTTGCTCGGACAGACTGATAATTTGGCGCTGACACAAGCGTAATTACTAGCTTGGCACTGACACAAATTATCTGTCTGTACGCTTCTAATAAGTACTTCATCATTATTAATAAGTACTTTATGATACAGTCAAAAGGTTGCAATTTACTTTCTGATTCCTCATCTCCAGTTGTCCAAAGTAAAAACTGACTTTACAATTTTGCTTCATTAAACTTAAAAATATATAGTAGACTCTGGCATAATTATTTTGCTCAAGTAGTAAGATGTCGATAGATTAATTATATTTTGTAACTCATATCATAAAAAAGGTACTTCGAGAGGATAAAAAATTGAAAACAACTTTTTCAATTTAAAAAAATGACGCAAGTCTTCAACTAAGTGTCAAAAGGTGTGAAACGGTTTCTTAATTTTTATTATTTAGTCGGCCAATTCAAAAAAGTTGAATCGGCCAGTTCCAAAAATTAAAACTGTTATCGAGTAATCCACATGCCAAAATAAAACGGAATAGACTTATAATTCAGTTGTGACACAATAATTTGGTTAAGACACAAATTATAAGCCTTTTAATAAGTACTTTATCATTATTAATAAGTACTTTATGATACAGTTAAAAGTTTGCAATTTACTTTTTCACTCCTCATTTTCAGTTGTCCAAACTAAAAATTGACTTTACAATTTTGCTTCATTACACTTAAAAATATATAGTAGATTCTGGAGTAATTAATTTGCTCAAATAGTAGGATGTGTATAGATTAATTATATTTTGTAACTTATATTACGAAACAGGTGCTTTGAGAGGTTAGTATGGAAAAGCTACATTTCAACTTTTTCAATTTAAAAAATGATGTAAGCTTTCAAGTCAGTTTCAAAAGGTGTTAAACCTTTTCTTAATTTTCTATCTTATAAGGCTACATTGGTAATACTTGTAAATTAATTTGAATTGAATATAATGAAATCTATTTGTACAAATTATCCGTAAAGTATTTACAAAAAAGTTTCAAATGACACCAAGCTCTGCGAAAAACTTTTTTTTACCTACATAAAAATTTTGGAGTTCAAAATATCAAAAAGAGATTAGTATCCAGAACTAGAGCTTAGCAGATTACAAGAACATTAATATTTTAGAGTTATTAAAGGTAAAGAGTTTGTAGTTTGAGAAAAGAAAAGCTGTTATACTTTTTGCTTCTCAACTTCCTCCTCCTCTCCTGTTGTTGTTGTCATCATCTCCAATTGTGCATTATGCACGCTCTAACTATTTATAAGCTCATCCTCTCTCTCTATCTCCCAGTTTTATACATAATGTCCACAGGGAACATTCCTTTCTCCTGATTTTGTCTCTCTTTGGCATAATTAGTTTTCTAGTAATCCATGCGTGTTTTAATTTAAGCTGGATGAATTCTACTCTATACTCCTTATATATCTTTCAACGTGAAAATAAAGTAACTCTTTTCAAATGCTTACTAGTATTTATATTATAAAACTAACTTGTGTTTTTCGACGTAAAGGATTATTATATTTTCAGTGTTTTTCCATATACTAAAAACTATATACTCTAGAGTCAACATCTCCTGGAACTTCTTTCTTCTCATTTACAGCTTTACATATATACGCTACTTTGTTTGTCAATAAATATTCAACATATGTCGTGTTATCTATTTTACCCTTACGACACTAGTAAAAAATTATTGTAGCAAAAGTTTGTTGTTGAATGCAAATTAGCTGTTACTTTTATTTCTATTTGTAGTTCACTGCACATTAAATAGTTATTGCACTATACTCTCTCACTCTAGCCAGACCCATTTTGTGTTTTTGCTAATCCTATACAAAAGACTCTGCTTTTCCTGGGTAGAAAAAAATTGTAAGCTAAACCACATCACTGCTTTATTTTGCTATTTCGGTTATCTCTTCTTCTTGTAAATATGTTGACTACTACAAGAGATAGAATGTTA
>VCNE01003171.1:0-15549 GCA_009869805.1 Oncopodura yosiiana | reverse complement strand
TTTGTACATGTATAGATTTTTTACGTATAGATTTAGCCATGTATAGATTTTTTTTTCTAGATTCTTGCATGCTACGCGTCTCACAATCAGATGTGTTTATTATTCATTAATGATGACGCTAATCTGTCTCATTTTCATGATACTCCTACCTTCTAAATACTTATTGCTTTTCTGGTTGAAATTGGAACACCTCCTAATAACAGTTAAGCCGACTAATTAGTAAAGAAATATATATATATATGTAGGTATGACTTACCATACGCTTTTAGTTATATGGAGAAAGTTACTGCTGGTGAAAGCAATTTAAGGAATTATATAGTTTCATACAACTAGACATGATTCTAGAGAAGAAGGAATTAAAATGACTTTAGGTACAACCTCGGAGATTGTTCAGTAATTCCTAATATGCATATTATGTATGTCATTGAGGTTTCACCCAAGTTATTACTAAAAAGCTTTAGTACATTTGACGCGTAATTTCTAAGAATCATCTGTCGTCTCTCAAAACTATGTATAAGCTAGATAACAAACAACATAATGCTTTTTCATGTTATTGTTATTCTCATGACTCATTATTATTACGAGGAGCTTTTAAATATAGAGAAGTATATTTGACCCATAAATTGAAAATCATTGAATATCAAAATATGTGAAAGAATCAACTTGCGTCATTTGGTACTATAGTCTAAAAATGATATGCATATTTTTTTACACTCAACAATGAATTTCTAAATAAGCGAAGATTCTGACGTGAAGAAGAAGAAGTAAACGTGAGTGAGTTTCTAAAAAAGACCCTTTTGAATATGAGTCTAAATATGCGAATAAAAAGGATAAAATGCAAAAGCAGACATCCTATATGTATAAAGAAGTTACTGTCATGATTGGACAAAGGGATTTTGAGCCATATATACATATATAGTATATATATTTGAAGCCTTCATATCTTTTTGTACAAAAATTCTCATCTTCTTCATATTTCTACCATCATCATCACAATATATATGTATTGTACAAGTGTAAAAACCGAACACAATGTATAGAAATCTAAAGGTGAGTGAGTTGGGCTTTACTTTTATATACACAGAAAGTATTTCAACAACTTTTCCGTCATCAGAAGAAGAAGGGTTAAATGTACACACATTCTTATTCTACCTTGCACAATACATTTTCACATTCTATAATGTACACTTTTGCACTGCTAACATTTTGAACCACCAAGTCTATTGTTAGCCAGCATTACTTTGGAACATTGTATAAAGCTTACTTGCTTCGTTTTTCGGATTTTACTACTCCTTCTTTTCCTACCCGCTTTGCCAACACTATGTGTACAATAGTATACGCTATTCTCAAGTTGACTGACTCAAACTCTCTCTCTCTCTTCTCTTTTTACTTTGGTTCTGTAGTAGCGGAACTCTCCTGTTCAGTTCTTAGTAGTCTGACGAGGTGTAAACAGGCCGGATAAAAGCTTAGAACTATTCTCACACCAAGTTGCGGGTTTGTGTCTTGTTATCTCGTTTCTCTCTCTTCATACTATAGAAGCAGCAATATACAAAAGTTGCTGCCACTAAATATATATAGAACCCTCAAGTGTCGTTGTACTTTCTATCTGTCAGTATTCAGCTACTTCCCTATCACTCTTCTTGTCCTCATCGTCTTCAATTTTGCATGATAATGCGTTAAATTTCTGCAGAGGAGCATATACCAGTACAGAGTGTATAAGTACTACCACGCAATTTCTCATGGTGGTACAAACTATTATATAGTTACACTGTAATTCTATAACAAGTTTGCTATCTTGTTACTCTGTGTGAAATTCTGGATGAAAGCAAAGCAGCCTTGTGTTGTTGTTTATATGTAGAGCAAATTCTACTATAAGTATATAATAAGATAAATTCTCTAATAGCGTATTGTGTTACAACAAGAATGAAATTGAGTTAATTAGAATTTGAGAAAGACTCAAATCAACTCAAGAGTGAAAACTGATTTTAGACTTGCAAAACTCACCCTACTGATAATATAAAGAAGATTCAATCTCCTCTCTTTTGGGGTTACTTGAAAATTGTGCAAAAAAGATTTGCATATACAAATGACAGCTATACTGCGTATGTAGTATGCAAATATAAGAGTGTAAAAAATATATCATCAAACTTCGTGAAATATTTGACAGTGCTTCTTATCTTTTATATATAATCAACTCTCGTGCAGTTCATTAACCGTATACAACAAGGGTATTACATATGTACATACATTTGCGTGTGATTGTACATTATTAGCAAATTGTTGCCTTTTGTGTAGAGAGTTACAGAGTCATAAAACAAACTGGTATATAAGAAGAGATGTCAAGATCAGAGTTAGACATGAAATAAACAGCAGACCTCTGTGCTTGATGTATTATCGCAAGTTTTGTTTCTCTAAAATGAATGTCTGAGTGTGGTTAGAGTGTAAGACATTTAGTTACCATATATTACATCTACATTAGATGTAATTAAGTGGTTCCTTCTTGGCTTGAGGTTTTAAGAGGAGAGAGTTTCAACAACGAACGAACGTACCAAAGAAGTTATACAAAGTACACTATATATATTTTACTTATACTATAATAACAACTGTAGTCTTTTGAGAAAGGACTGTGTGTGTGTGCTGTTGTACTTTTCTTCATTCAAAAGACCATTAAAACACACTGTCGTTGTACTTATATGTAACAAGATTGCAATTACTTACGGTTACACATGCTTACATTACATTATTATATTGCCTTCCTATAAATATACAATAGGGGCAAAGAAACAAGTAAGTAAGTACAACATTGAGTTTGAAGAAAGAGACTTTTTTGCAAGTTGGTTCAGTGTACTATTCCTTGTTAGAAAGTAAAGCTAACAACTTATAGTTATTCAAGTGAGTGAAGTGAACTACTTTTTGACTCTTGAGTTAGAGAGACGACTGACTATGTGTACATTGCTACAACTACCCCTATAAATGTCTACTTTCTTCTAACCTGGAGAAAGTTTTCTGATGGAAGAGGAATTTGACCTAAAAGATTCCACATAAGGACGGTGTAATAAATAAGTAGAAAGTGAGAAAGAAGAAGGGTTAGACGAGAGCATCAGAGAAACACATCTACCGTATATATAAGCTATACATAAGTATATCAAGTGACTTGTGCTGGAAAGTAGTTATTGTGCCACGTGCAACAATTTATCAACGCTAATTTGGTTTGCAATATCCTCAAACTGTGCTAAAATCGACTTGTACTACTATATTACATTGCTGCAACTACGAAAGGTGTTATGTTACATAATTTATGTCAAAATCCCCCTCAAGGTCATTTGAAGTAGCAATCTAACTCAAAGTTGATTCAAGAATCCTACTTTCAAGATGAAATTTAAATTAAGCTGAAGTAGAGCACAGCACAGTAGTTGGTTGGTTTCGCATACATATTATAAAGCCACGACGGAAACTCTGTCAGAGAATTATATAAAACTATAATAGTAATATGGATTACGGATTACGTGCTAGATTATACGGTGATTGAGTGCATCCATCTTATACTAAATATGTTTTACTGACGCCTCTTAGACAGCTTGTCTTATATACTTTTCAGAGAAAGCATTGGCAAAATAGTAAACTATTCAAGAAGCTCTAACTAAGTGTGTTTTCTATATGAACAAGTTATACATAAGGTACATTATATACAATAATTACTTTTGACTTTTAAGAAGCACTTTACACGAAAGTCCACAGCTTACTCTTTACCATGAACCTTCAGAAAATGACAAATATATAATAAAGTAAATGTGTTATGTTAGTCCTTTCTGTCACTTTTTCTAGTAAAACTATTTTATAATAACCAGCCAATGTGTATATGTATTATAGCAGCAGCTGTCAGTTTTCTACAACAGAGACGAGGCCATTTAATGTATTGTGCAAATTCTTGTCAGAGTAACTATAATGACTAGATTATGCATATGTACTCCAAAGTGACGCTATTTCACATGCGATATTATTACATAAGATGACTATACTAACACACTTTCTAAGGTTTAGTTGTTTGTTACTAGCTGCTGCTGTGAAAGCAAGAAATTTAAATCAGCATAAACTTTGACAGTGTGTGGTTGGTGACAAAGAAGGAAAAAGAAACTAGTGACAAAATACTAAAATCATAATGACTCAAACATTCCACATCTGAACATTGTCATGAATTCAGAAAGACAACTTTGTTGAGAGTGGAGAAAAGCATAAGAAGAAGCGAAAGACGTAAAACAAATATAAAGTTTTTAATCTTCTGTTGCAAAAACTGGGCACGTCGTCAAAAGTCAACTAAAACTTGCAAGGTAAAGTCAAAATTAAGTTTAAAGTCATTTTGTAGCATTGCATTTCATACACACATATAGACACACAGTAGAAGGTATTAAAAACAGACAGTGAGGTCAGGAGATGACATTTGCACTTATATTCTCTGCAGAACTCATGCAGTGAAATGATGCAACAACGTTCCAGTAAAGAAATTTTGTCATTCTTAAAAGTTTTTTTGAGGCATACAAAAACCTCATATATGACTATCATTACCCACACACAGAGACAACTAAGTTAAAGTTACTCAACAGTGATTTACTCAGTGATTTTTACCCTCATATAACTTCTTTTCTTACACAATCACTGCACAGAGTTGAATGATGAAAATTGATTTGTCTAAATTGGACTCAATTGTGCTACTGAAGGAAGTAGAGGAGCCACAAAACTCGCTAAAAGTAGACAAAAAGTTGGTTGTATATATTCTGTCACCACATTCTACAAACAAACTGACTCACAGATATATAGACTATAATATCATTGTGCTATATACTCTCCTATGCAATTCTCAGACAATAAGCCGTCACATCTTTTTGAAAGCAAAAAAAAACTTTTTTTTGTTCTCTTCTGCTTCCTTCCTTCTCTATCTTTCTTGCCTGACAAAAAACTTTATTTTTGTAACTAAAGCAAACCATAGAGTAACTTATATCAAGACAAAAACTGTATCACTAAGTAATCTTCAATGATATTTCTGCCAATGGCATTTAAACCAGTGACACTATATTTCCAAAGAGAACCTTTACACAAGCTGCTTATTTGACATCTTCATTAACTTTTTTTCTTGCTATGTGAACTATAAAGTCATACAAAGTATTGACCTTGTTTCCTTCAGATTACATTTTACTCTTCTCCTCTTCTGCAACTGTGACACAAATTCCATACAATTGGAATTCGATACATGATTCTAATTTACATTCATATAAACCTTCTCTTCTCAAACTGACCGTTTCGGTCTTTTGCTTCTATGTTATATTAGTGACATCACATGCACTATGCAGCAGCTATATATATATATCTGCTACACTCTTATATACGGTATAATCTTCTTATATCTTTTACCATCGTCTCAACTCATAGTCAACTCCTATTCCTTTGCGACTTTCTCTTATATGCCAACTTTTAGTTGGAGAGAATCTATCGTGAGAAATTTCTTGTCATGTTTGGTCGTCTGACCCTTCTTTCTGTCTGTGCTTAGATTTTCTTTAGGGAGAGCTAGCTGGACAAAGTTATCTGCATTCACATTGTAGTATAAGAGCAGTAGTAGTATCCAAGTTTTATTTCAAAATTGGAATGCAACTTACATAAAAGTAGTGATGTAGACTAGATATATATATATAAGGAATGGCTAATGTATCTTCTCTCTCTCTTGTTATATTATAAGAAGTGGTCACGTATGCATGTATGTATTATTTTCTTCAGAGTATACACCGCTGTTGTTGTTGCTGGTTTGGCTACTGGTCTTTCTTTTCTCTGCAGTAAGAAAGTATATAGCATGACTGCATTGCATTAAATGAGTTTTTCAAGTTTTGAGCCTTTAACAGCAAATATGAAGAGTAGAAGTAGTCTATGTGTAATTCTACTACTTTTAGTCTTTAGTTAAAGTGTAAGCATTAGAAAAGAAGGAAAGAAAGCACTCGTGTCAAGTGCCGTTAGTACAGGTTATAACACTTTAGGCGTTAAGAGGTCACACAGTAGAATATAGTGGTCTACGTATGTATCCAATTTCACATCATCAACTTGATGTTCAAGAAAATGAGTCGCAATGAACTCACATTCTTGCTAACTAACCTCTGCTCTCAATTGAGAGAGATAGAACAATACAAAACTATCATAGATATAAATGTCTGCATTGGGAAAAGAAACGTTTTTCCTCTCTTTCCCTCACACATCTTATTTCACAATCTAGAGCAGTAGGACTTTATATGCTATTTAGGCACTGAAGAAAGTGAGATTTTACTTTTAACATGCTCTTTGCTCTTCGTTTCCTGTAGAGAGCATATTATCAAGAAACTCGTCTCGTTTTCATTGCATGCAGATAGATGATAGGAAGAAGAAGTCAATAGGAAAAGAATCGAGAAGAATGAAATGAAACGTAGGGAATTTATTAGATTGCACTCTCAACTCAAATTGGAGCCAATGAAGAAGAGAGGAGGCTTGAAACCAAAAAGTATCATCAAATCAGTATTTTCCCTCTTCGCTAAGGAATTATGGGATTCGTGCCTTGAGTTTAGAATACTTTTCTCTCTCTCTCTTACACACTGATGGTACTACTTACACACAATAGTACAATAGTAAAGTAGACTCTAAGTATGTAATGCTACTATATGATATATATATATATATAAGTTAGTGAATGTGTGTTTCTGACTCTCTCTTTGATATAGATATATATCTAAGTATATATAGTTGTCTATATAATATTTTTTTTTTGCAAAAGTGAGAAAAACCCCTTTCGCACACTGTATACTATCTCTAGTGATACTTTTTGGTATGTTGTCAAAATGAAGATGCACCAAGTGAAGAACTAAATTTCCTTTTTCTACTTCCTTACCACTTTCTCTCTATGACATTACTTTCATTCCATTCTCTGTGAACTTTTTTATTGTATGTCTTAATACTTTTTTCCTTGGCTCAAAGGTATTTTTATCCAACCTCTTCACCTGTCATCTACAAATGCCGGTATATGTACATACATATAGTGACAACTATATACATACATTCATTTTATAACAACCAGAAACTACTAGAATATGTAACAGTGCCTTTTGTACTTTTTGTTTACATGAAATCTACTACTCCATTTTGACTTTGTTCTTGCAAGTCTTATGCATCTTTTATTTGTAATAGAGTTGACACACATATTTACATTGAGTCAAAAACTCAATACTTGAATGACATAAAACCTTTAGAATGCATAGCAGATTTTTATGTGAGAATGACGGTGAAAGTTGTACTGCCTTACATTGGTCTTTTCTTCTGTCTACAATGCGTTTAAGTCTTTAGTGATATACATATAATATGAATGGTGCAAACGTGTCAACATGTATGCCACAGATATCAGAATGTTTGAATATTAAATTTTACAGCAAAATAATTTTTGCCATGTATTAAGATATAATAGTCGAATCTATAATACAAAGCCAACAATTTCACCTGTTATACGCATACGTCTTCGTAATAGATTTCTACGATATCGTTTTGACTGCTTATATGTTTCAAGAAATTAAGATGTAATCATGTTTTGCTGAAAGTTGTGCAAATTACCTGTTGTTTATAACTATGTTGTTGAAAACTTGTATGAATATCATTAGTTATAGAACAGATGCAAATCAGAGCGAGCAATGTTTGAATGTGAAAGTTTACATCGGGATCTTATATTGCTATTTCAAATTTTACTTTCTCTTTTTATGTAAGCATAGGGAAACCTATAATAAAGTAAACATTGTGTTAGTGTTCAGTGATACTAACTATTTTGGTGGCGGTTAGTAGTGATAGTAGTAGTTATTCAACTTCATTCCTTCATGATGTATGATGATGTCTTTTACTTTTGACTTTTACTTTCTCCTTTCTTCTCTCTACTCTACAACTATTATCTATCTTTCTGTTTTGTGCAAGGAGCAGTGATCCATGGCAAACAGAAGAAAAAGGAGAGATGGAAATTGTGTAGTCAGTTGAACACTATTCTGTTGTTACACATTGAGAGAGTGAGAGACGTTGAGAGATACAATATTACGTGTGTAAGTGTAGTCAGTCTAGTGTAGATAGAAAGAGAGAGAGAGAATAGCAAAATGTTCTTCATGCTTGTTTGATGCGATTGTCTTGAAAGACTTTACTACATATCACACATTACTTCAAAAGACATAGACTAAAGAGTAAAACTAACGTAAGCTGAACTCATCTCACGCATCATGTCAAGCAAAATAGAAAAAAGAGAACATCAGCTTTCGCTCACTGTGTATACTGTTATAAAGCTTGATTTCCTTTTCCTATTCTATTTACAACACATTCACGCAATTTTTTTCTTGTCTCACTCTTTTTTTCTCATCTTGTCGTTGAAATACTAGAAAAAAGTACAGGCTGTACATTTTGTAGTAGTATATTATGTTCAGCTTTAACTCAAATGGACATTGGCTTTCTGGAATATAGTTGTTGGTACTCATATGTAGTTATATAGTTCTACTGAAAGTGCACTGACTTTTCAAAGACCTTTTGCGTGTGTGTTGTATATCAGGACAACATAAGAATTCAGAAGGGATTTTCTGTGCTTATCTTTAGGCTGTTGCTTGCTTTCTCCATTATTAAAACCTGGACGTTTTTTTTAAAAAAGAGGCAATACAACAAAGCTATAATAGAACTTGTAAAGTCTAAAGGAAGGTCGACTTTTCAGTTTTCTCTGTGCTCTTGAAAAAGTCGTCTTTTGTAAAACTGCATTGGAAACGAAGAGCAAAGATGCTATTCATTTCAATTTCTGATGTGAAACCCTAGGTGTAATTGATATGTGTGGTAAATGGGAAATTGTATGACACTTGAGAGAAAAATGAGGGCGTTAAGATAGAACATTAGCTACTTCCTTTTGTACTTTCATGGTTTCTTCTCTGTTGTTCTTTTATTTTTTCGTATAATGTTACATTTAAAAACGTTGGAAATCTTCCTGTGATGCAAATTAGTTATTAAAACGAATGAATTTAAGGTTGAATTTCTTCTTAGAAAAATATCAAAACTTTTACAATTGTCTTGTGGTCTTGTATAACTTACTTTCTGTTCATTGTCTTTACTTTTGATTTGGTATGTATGTCGAAACCTTTGAAAGTCTTATGTAGTTAGATTGCCAAAGAGAAATGGAAAATGCTACAAAAACCAAAACTAAAAAGAATAGCTAGAGTCAAGTTGACTAAACTCATTCATTTCCTCTTTCATTCCCTCACAAATTGTAGCGACTTGGCTAGCGCTTTCACTTTGTATTTGGATTGATGTCAACAGCCATGAAAGATGGAAAGTGTTGTGAAAGATGAAAGTTTTCCTCTTTTCTTTTTACTCTCTTCTTCTAGTTCAGTTTCAAAACAACACAACATAACGACAAAAAAAAAACTAAAAGAGATTCCTAAAGAAATAAGTAGAGCTGAGAAAGAGAGACAAATGAATGAATGAATGAATGTGGTTTTGGCACATGTGAATTGTTCTCTGTAGTTTCATGTTCTCTCTTTTCTCTCTCTCTTAAACCGAAAGATACTCAAAAGCTAAAGCTAATGTATCTTCCTTGTTCTCACAAGAAATTAAATGTGCGAGCTAAGTGTAAGTGTATTGTATGATGATGTATTGAAATTGAAGCTCTCTCAAAAGTTGAGAAAAAGATCATTTTCTCCTCTTACAATATCCTTTCTAAGTATGTATATTACTCTTTTGCACAATAAGCCTTTTCAACACGTTTCCAAGTTCAAGTCTCTCACAAAATGTAATGCCTGCCTGCCTCAAATGTCTCTCAAACTTTGTAGTGTCGGTTTCGTTTGCCATTTAACGTTACTTTTGTAACTTGCATCTGGCTCTGACTAGATGTGAGATGGTGTAAACAAAGTGAATGTATACGAGGCTAATGCTCTTGAACTGAAGAAGAAGAAGAGAAAGTTGAAGATATATGATTATGGAAAGCATATTTTCTTCTCTTTCTCTCTTTTCTCGGAGAGAAATAACATTCGTCTGGAGAAAGAGAGAAAGAGAAAGCGTCGACTAAAGTGGAAATGCTTTCACCAGCAACTAGTAATGTATTGTGTATACATGAGATGAGAAAGAAAATGGGACATGTACCACAAGTTTAAGACTGTACATAGTCTACTATAGTCTAGACCTTCAACATCTGTAATGGTGTTGCTGAGTTAGTTATTGTTATGTACATTTATGCCAAAGATGTATATACGCTACGTAACGTTACGGTTCTCGTTGAAGATAATGTAATGCACGTGATAATAAATAGTTTGCTGGTTCTCTTGCCTGGATAACTTTGTATAACAAGAATCGGTGTGTGGAAAATAACATTCTAAAGAGGTTTTCTCTTGTAGTGTTGTCTATAGATAACATTTGTTGCCTGAAGCAAATAGAAAAAGAATAAAAAGAGAAATCCTTTTGCTCTTCCTTTTGTTTCATTGAAAGTTTTTGTGTCTACGAAGAAATCTTTTAGTCATTTCCTCAAGATTTTAGGCTGTCTATGTGTTCAGATTTAAGTCTTTTCTACACTTTTCAGTTTTTTTTCTATAAAGACTGATCACAATGCATAAGACGTAGTTTTGCTTCATTTCACTTTCACTACTCATTTCATCATCATTTGTGGCAAAAAAACTCTATCGTCGTAAACTTGGTTTTTTAGGCACACAAGTTTCTTTATACTTTCTGTAGATAATACACGTATGTATACTTATTACATAGAGAGAAACAACTCAAATTTTTTCGAGACCAAGTAAAGTCATGCTACTCTCGTAGGAATTGACGTTTTGTACTTTATACATGTACTTCTCTCTTAAAACTTCCTTTTGGTACATCAGAAAGTAGAATATCTTCAAACCACAAAGATGCTCATGTAAGAATAAGGTACTCTAATAAAATCTCAAGACACGTAAGAAGGTCGTGTACTTGTAATTGTAAGTACAAAGTTCAATGTACCACTATATACAAGAAAATGTAACTAATGCTCATGGAATAATATGAAGAAAGAGAAAGTACCAGAGGAATTGCAAACTATGTGTATATAGATAATATAACTTTCTCTTGAAATGTACATTTGTAGTTAAAATTTCATGAGAATTACTTCAGAAATGGAATTACTCTGCAGTTCATTGGCATATTAGAAGTCCCAAGCTTAAAATGCTTACAGCGCATTAAAACATATTGCTACTTTACCTACATATTATACAGAAGAACATTTGTTTGATCCTTTGGAATAGTGAAATAGTGAAACACGTTCCGTACTACATTTCTGATTAAAGCTTCTCTGTTTCTATACAAATGTAACAGCGGAAGAGTGAAGAAGACGAACCTCTGGAGAAACTTGGTAAAGTCTGGACGACTCACATTGTACATTTTGTTACATAAGACACTGCAGCGTAATCATGTCTATTCTATTTTGCTGTATATATAGTTAGTAGTGGTCTGCTAACAATTCACAAATGAGGTTTCCTTTCATTTACTTAGTTTATCTCTTGTTGCCACATTGTTGTGTATCTTACTATATAACATTTCTTATAGTTGGACTTTTGGTGAAAGAGAGTGTCATGTTCTTTTCTTTGCTGTAGCAGAAGTGAAAGTGAGTTTACTTTTTGCTCAAGTGGAGAGAAAGTCAGACGTTCGTGACACATGAGGTCTACAGTAAGTATAACACTATCATTGCTAAGTCTGCGTGATATGAGAAGAAGAGAAGAGAAACTCTAGAGTGTTTTGTTGATACGTGTACAATATGTTGTATCAAAAACTCTATCATATCATATGTTGTAGTTCTCTCGCTCTCTCTGTAATTGAGATATAGATAGAGAAAATGAAGATGAGTTAGTAAGAGAGAAAGAGAGAGAGAAAGCTCAGTTTCTAAAGTATAAAAAAGAGAAGGAAGGATGCGATCTAAATGACGTGATAAAAGACAAAATAATCCAACTGAAAACGATTTTGTCCTTCCTAAAGTGAGTGAGTTTAGATACATAAATCAAGCTCTGGAAAACTTTAGCGGATAGACAATACTCTGTCTTCTGTCCAATACACAATCGAATTTATATTATCTTTAGAAGCTGATAGTGACAATAGGAAGAAGGTGTTTTGCTTTGCTGTTTTTCTCTCTGTCTTTAGTTTTGTTATGTGATATGTGTTGCACGAGGCATGTAGAGAAAGCAGCAGGAGTTTGACTTTTGCAAAAGCGTGCTTCAACTTGTTTCCCATCAATTTTCCAGATTGCTTTCTCTCTCTCTCTCTCTGCCTCCTTTATTTCTGTTCATTTTTAACTGACAACCAAATTCAAAGATTTATTTTGAGTCAACTCAGCAAAGGTGTCACGAACTATATTTCTATTGCGTAATATGCATGCGTTACTCTTGAAAGTATACATAATTCTAGAGTGCAAACTTTTTTGATTGATAATATATAGAATCTAGCATACTAAACTTTAGAGAACCAATCTACAATTTTTGCACGCTATAAAGTAAAGAGAAACTCTGTTGTGCGTGAGACTAAAGTGACTGGCTACGTATGTATTTCAATCTTGTAACTCACCTTTAGATTTCATGACTCTTGTACTACGGCTTCAACTTCAAAGTGATCCATTTCTGGCATGCAACTCTTGTATGTACATTTTGTGAACATGCACTATCGTATTATATGTATATATAGTGTTCCAAAAGTGGGATCAATGACAAGAGTCTTTTAAGAGTAGTACTACTAAAGTATATATTGAGAAGCAGTAAACATTGATATATTATGTGTAAAGTAACTTAGCATAATGCTTCACTTGCTTTACTATCAACTTTTAGATATAGAGCTAACATGACATGTGTATAAGAGCTTAAAGAGAAAGAGAGATCGCTTTCTCTTTCGATGTATATGTATTCAAAAGATAAATAAATATCATTATCCACATGTATTTTATCTAGAGTAAGAAAGACTAGGAGAGAATTTGAGTAACATGTAAAGAAAGTAAATTCAAGTACTCACAATTCAAGTCACAACTTTACGCATTGCCAGAGAAAGAAGAAATAATGCTTGGCAGAATACTTAGTACTTTCCATTTCAAAACAGGTATGAAAGACATATTTATGTTGGTCCCAGGTTTATGACTATTTTTCTTTTTCTTCGTCTCGTCTCCACAACTCGACATTCACTTGACTTGACTCAGTTATATACTTTTAAAACTAGCTTTATTCTCATATTTCTCGTTACTCACGCACTTGAGTTAAGTATTCTATACAATATTGTTTGTGTTGTATTATGAGTAAGCAAGTTTGTTTTTCTACTTGACATAAATATATGAAGTGAGATTGTGAAAGGAAGCAGATACACCTACTCAACTAACACAAGAAATCTTAGATAGAGAGAGGAAGCTATACTAGTGAAAATGCAGAGTCAGCACTAGTGTAATAACAAGTGTGCGTTTTGATTTGACATGACAGAAAAAAGGAGTGAAATAGTATCTTTGTCGGCAAAAACTAACTACTATATACTATAGTACTGGTTCCGAATGAGTATACAATATTAAACTGTTGGATATTGTATGAATGTGGAATGCAATACTCATAATAATAATATTCCACACTAGTGCTCTAGTTCTTCTCCGTTTGTCAGTTATTTATTTGTTTACAAGAAAGTCGACACTGGGGAAAGTGGATATCATACATTTGTCTTTTTTATACATTTATTTTTAAACATGGGTCTCAGAATCTTATATATGAATAGTATATAAGAAGGTAGAAGAAGATCAGAGAGTATAGAACATTTCTTTATACTCAAGTGGTGAATGGATCTAGAAAAAAATATGATCTGAGACGGAAGTAATAGGATAAGATTTACACACAACATTTCTTTAGACAGAAGTAGGCTAGGCAATGATGTATCTTTGCTGAGAGCATGGGACACAGAGAGAAGCTTCGTGATTTTGTGCTAAAGAAACATGTCGTACTTTATTGAATACAAATGTTAAGAGTTAAGAAGAAGGATCACATGTAAAGTATAAGCTTTTGCTTTTGTGTAAAAAGTTATAAAAGCTACTTTGCATTTGACTCTAAGACTCTCCTAAGGGAAAATTGTCCTAAGAGAGATTTGAGTGTGTAAAGTCGACACGCAAAGGAAAAGCAGCAAGTTGTAATACATATATATATAATATGTACTATAGCGCTACATCAAACTTGTAAGTTATTATATAGAGTTGTAGTGTAGAATTAATGATTTAGAGTACACTCACAGGTTATTATCCTGTACAAAGCTCTTAAATCATTTCCAAGTGACAATTCAAAGAAAACACAGCCGCCACTAGACCTATTATTGTATGTTGTGTGTAAGATAAACACAATGTAGTGCGCCTAGTAAAGACAGTGTGTTAAGACGTATTATTAACTCTAATCTATCATCTAGTTAACTACTCAAGAGTGTAGTAGGAGAGTTGGAAGAATAAAGAGTTCTACTCACATTTTATACGGTTTGATTTCATCATCATCTCATATCACAAGAGAGAGAGAGAGAGAGTTTTGTTTCTCAAAAACCTTTTGAGTCACAAGAGAGTAGTGAAGATGACTATCATTAAACTGAAACCAAACCACATCATATCACCAATTTTAGGTAAACCAAGCCAGCCAAACCTCACATAAGTCACAACAGAGAAAGAGAAGTTGTGTGTATATGTAATAATACCACAAACTAATTAAAGTATAGCTTTAAGGCATCCTTTCTTTGAGTTGCACTCGAGCCAAGTGGATACATACATAGGTATACGTCATAAGAACTGTAAAGAAAACTCTTGTCACAAGTTGAAAAGTTGAGAATGAATAATATTTTGATAAACTTGACTTGACTACTTTTTTGCTTTCAATATAGAAAGTTTGGACTTTTTGAGTACCTGAAAGAAAATTTAAAGTTCAAAGAAGGTTTGAACCATAATTTTATTGATGATTTGAACTTTGAAACTTTATCACAATCTTATAAATTTATGACTGAAGCAATCAAAATCCTGTCACTCTCAGCAAAATGAATTCAGTGATTTTTTCATGAGGTATAAAGTTTATTAACAATAAGTTTATTTTAGGGGTCAACATCTGCTTTCTTGTGCTAACCTTGACATTGCATTGGCTAGCGTGGAGTATAAAATGAGAAAAGCATTCATTTCTTTTTAGACTTTTCACATTTTCTAGAGAAGAAATGTATCTAAATATCTTCCTTTTCTATCTACAATGTGTCATTGACCTACGGAAAGATACATATATATATACATATAGCTTAGCATTTTATATATACACGAGACTACTTTTCATCACATTCTCTTTCTGCTGGTCTATGCTATATGTATGCATCACCAGTCAAGTCACAAAGTTACAAAGACCAGTCTTTTATGCATAAAATTTTCTCAAGTATAATATAGTTAAGTAAAATGGACTTTGTATATATATAAGATTAGATATAAGTATATAAAAAGTACTATATATAATATAGTCTAAATGAAAAGAATTTGAAGTAAAAACTTTCTTCTTC
>VCNE01003170.1:0-10842 GCA_009869805.1 Oncopodura yosiiana | reverse complement strand
AAAGTTGTTAAAAAAGTGTGTGAAATTTGATAAGAAACGGATAAGAACTTCCCGAATTATAGCGGCGCAAAAATGGTCTTTATCGAGTGCCCATACCTGTATATACGATCTGATGTGTGTCTACAGTATAAAACATTTATAGTTGAGTATAGATAATACTCTATAATAGTATGTGTACAAACAAACTACTATTATAGAGTATTATGTTAGTGGTTTTGGCTCTCCTTATATTTTCCTACAACAAAATATGATTATATTAGAAACTATACATTTTGTCTTCATCATTTTTTTACTATATCATTATACATGTACACTATGAGTAAGCTTTGAATGTAATGTTGCGAGAGAAGAGAAGAAAAACTATCTCAAGTTGTAACACGGTGAATTGACATTCAAACCTATAATTTTTTCTTGACAGGAATAGTATAGTAGAAAGTAGTAGGAAAGAAGAAGAAGAGACTATATACTTAGTATAATATAAGAGACATTAGGATAATACGACTAAAGTAGATTAATAGTAAAACTCTTTTCTTCTCTCAAGCTCATATCAACTAAATTGCTTTTGAGGCAAAGAGAAAATTAAGCAATAATGTTCCGTCATTTAATTTGTTAGTTGGGTGTATATACTTATGTAGTTGTATCTTATCGTATTTTATGTAAGTGAAGTTTGTATGTATTAAAATTCCTTCATGTAATAACATTTGCCTAGTTGTGACAGAGAAGGACATTCGGATTAAAGTGTAGTGGTCTGGCCATTTCACTCAAATTCCCACGTGGCTTCAATCTGCATCATTACAGAAAAGTATACATAGTGAAACTCTTTAGAGAGAGAGAAGTTTTTAGTGAGAAAAGAGAGAGTAGTGTAGTACATATATATAGTTAGCGTTTTAGTAAGAGGATACGTTATATATAGAGACTCTTTGGCATTGTCATTGTCATTGCATATTATGTAGTTAGATAGTTAGTGTACAGTTGTCTATATAGAAACTCTACATATATATATATATTATTGTCACTGCATATAGTTAGAGAGAAGTGATCATTAGTGTGGCATATATGATATCAGATAAAGGAAAGAAAAGAAAGACACACACAAAGACAAATTGAACTGTACCGAATTTATATAGTAGAACAAATGGTTTGGAAGATATTCATCATCCTTTAATTAGAATTTTTTCATCTCATTAGTGAATCCATGAGCGAGAGAAAGAGAGAGGTCGTTAAGTTGGGAAGTTTTCAGAGATGTGACATGATGTAGCATGCATAGACTATACATTGTAGCATATATAGTCTTATAACTCATTTCTCTATTGTTGGGGAATTTTGTAGAGAATCGTATTTTGCAACCAAAAGCTAACCGTAGCCACTATGCAGATCTACCATGTCGACTAACTATTACAGATATTTGTCATTTATGCTACAATTTCCACTTCTCTTCTTACGTCATTCTCTCTTTCTGTAAAGCTTTTGACGACTGTGAGAGTCTTTTACATAAATAAATTTCGAGAGTCAAAATGTAATTTTAATGTAAATCATTGCATCCCATCATATTAAATAGATGACTATATAGTTTTCACTTTTAAATGATATTAGTTTTAGTAATTTCCCGATTCCATTTTATCTGTTTCCGTCATCGAGAACATTGTTTCAAAGGGAAAAGCGACATTGACAAATTTGACATTTCAATTTCTGTTCTGGACTATTATTATAATTTGTCTTGTGTGGAAAGACGAACATGACACAGAGAAGCTATATATACACACATAACATTTCAGATTATAATAATGAGCTGCAGCTCTCTTCGTCTCTTTCATAGAATACGTAAAATTTTATTACTACGACTAAAACCAATTATCTTTAAGAAGATTCTTCCTTAGTCTATAGATACTCTTTTAGCTCTTGATAGTATGTATATATATTCATCTTTACTATAGATTACGACATAGACATGTTTCATCCTTTAATTTATAATATGCAGAGTAAAATCCTTTCTCAACTGAGTCAAGTATTCGTTATTCGCTCATTTGATATAGAGAGCCAAAGCTAGGCTACACAACTTTGTGATATTATATGGTCTTTCTATCTACTATACTGAGTTAAGTATAAAGAGAAAGAGAGAGAGACTCGCACTAGGCACACAGGAAGAAGATCACCATCTCGTTAATTGGAGACATATCTATGAAACTCGTTATTGAGATAGGAAGTGACATTACATTTTATTATACCCAAGTCTTCTTATAATGACCGTGCAACTTAACGAGTCCCACTTGAATGATATAATGTCGTGCCAGTGTATCATCAGCCATTAACTAGATGCGTACGAGGCAAGTAGAAGTAGTATAGAGTAGCAATGGTCCCTTTCTTGCTTGATGATGGAAAGATACTTTACTTTACTCTTTTGGTGTATAATATAAGTTACAACACTCTCTGTGTGTGTCTCCTAACTTTGGCTTCTGTTTCCTTTGCCTTAAGACTTTGAACTACTACTATACACGTTGTTTAGACGATTTGATGATGATGACGGGAGGAAAGAGAGCTACTACTATATAGTAGTTTTTCAGTGTAGTGTTGTAATCATAGTGAATTAATTGAACACGACACAAAAGTAGTTTGTTGCTGATCAAGAAGAAAATGAAGAGTTGATAGAGTAAAAACGCCCACACCAATGCCAATTACTAAAATCTCTCCCGACAATATATCAATGTTTCTCCTAAATTCCAATTTATTGATTGTCGTCTATCAAACTCAAAGACAGGAGAGAAGATGAAAAAAAGATTGAGCCAGCTTTAACAACTTTAAGTGGCTGAGGTTTTTTCTCTTCTCTCTCTCTCTTATATAATATTGAACTAGCTAAAGATAAGTTTCTAACTCAACTTCATCTCAATTTTCTAAAGACATTTTCATTTTCTTGACTCTCTAAATTCTTTCCTAGTTGTGTGTGTGTGTTAGTTATTATGATGTGAAGTGAGAAAAGAGTTACAGAGTGAAGAAAATGTAATGCATATGTAAACTAGTGTATGCGTTTATGAAGATGTGTCATAAGGAGAATAGAATTTTCTCATCTTTCACTTCTTCGTCGTATTATTATCTATATACTACTATATATTATAATACTTCTCTAAACTCTTGACTTATGCATGAAAAGAAATAATATAAAGTCTTTCGGGTATGTATAGAGAGTATATATATATAGTGTATCCTTCACTCAAACTTATGATTGAGCCTCTACGTTAATTGTTCCATGTAGGAATTATACACGAGAGAGAGAGAAACGATGAAAGAGAAGAGAGAGACTTGCTGGGTTTTTGGTGTCTTTTCTTATGACTGTGAGTGAGTGAAATGAGATATGATGATATATACATGGAACCAACTAAAGCAAAGGGTCTCATATAGAAGATTGTCTCATTTCTCTCTCTCTCTCTTCTTCTGTCTCAAAACTCTGTTATTGCTTCATGTCAACTAGAAAGAGAGAGAGAGTTGGAAATTCTCTACTATAAGCAAACAGCAGCAGAGTACATATATATATATAGTAGAAAAGGGATTAAATATATAGAAATCATAATATGCTCAGTTAAAATGAAGGAAACTTGAAGATACGCTGATTATTCCACATTCTACTTCTCTAGAATTAGTAATTATTAAAGTGTCATGAGCAACAAAATGCTGAGTCTACAACATCATCTCTCTCTCTCTCTTTGCCTCAGTTTGTATGTTTTTTGTAGAAGAGACTCTGTCTGCAATGTTGTGATATTGGACATGTCGTCTAGTACACATTTATTTAAAGCTTATATACTCTCTTCACTCAATAGGTTTTTCTTTGCATATTATATCTATATACATATAGCCATGAAGCATTACTTACATTTTACTATTTGTCACACTAATTTCAAAAGTAATAAAAACTGGCAATTAATTTCTCTCTTCTAGTATATGATGCAATGTAAGAAATAATTAAAATTCTAAAAACATTTGGCTAGTTAAAAGGAAATTGATCTTGAGACATTTTTTTTTGTGTATAGCTCGTGTGCCACACTCTGACATTTTGCAATTAGTTGTTGAGTTGAGGTGTTTGGACGTGTGCACAACTTGTTTCTCAAACATTTATAAAGTTGTTGGACGTACATTATAATGAAACACATAGTAAAGCAATGAGTACTAAAGAGATTTGTATCTAGTTGTGTGATCTGAAAACAACAACAAGGTGTTAGCCCATTTGGTTTTAACATATAAGTGGAAGTATTACAATTTATCAGAGTCAAAGGACAGCTCAAGACATTCTACACAACAAGAAAACATCTAAATAAGGACTCTCTACTCTTTACACTTGCTTTGCTCATGTCAGAAGTGATGTCAAGTGCTAATTAGAAAATGTTACCTAATGATTTATATTTTTCTTGTTCCTCTCATTTAATTTATTTCGATTTTTCCTCAAGATTGGCCAAATGATTGTGTACACATGGTAAATAAGGACAAGACTAATGAGAAAACTCTCCTAGAAGCTGGTCTGGTTGCAAGGTTATGAGATGAGAGAGCATCTTGTTTTTTTTCTTCTCTCTCTCTCTTACATTGAGATTTATAAGGCAATACATATGTATATAAAAATGTATAAAGCATAAACCAAAAGAGAGAGAGAGAGATGAGATGGTAAAATTGCCCAGATGGTCGAGATTATATGGAAACATAACAGATAGATCATGGATCTTTGAGAAAAGCAGAATCAAATTGGATACAGTTAGCTTTAGTTCTCTTCAGCTCACTCAGTCACGTGCATAGGAAGAAAATGTGCTTTGCAGACCAAGGCAAAGATATTATGATGAGAACTTCATACATATACTAAGCATATATTTCAGTAGGGAAATCAGAACTCTCCTATGTTTCCTACACACACTCACACACACACATAATAATAATAATAATACTGACGACGAACAAGATAGTAAAAATGTTTCAGCCGAAAACTAATGAGCTGAAAGGGGGCTTCTTCTTCTTCGTATGTTGAGCATTAGTGAATTGGATTTTGGAACTCTATGCTGCTTAGGCTGCTTCGGTGATAGAGAAATGAGAGTTTGAAGATGACTTCAAATCATGAGTTTTCCACTAAGGCTAATTGCGTAGCAATATCCAAAAAAGAAAAAAAACTATAAAGTTCTTCTAGAGAGAGAGAGAGTAATAATACAACATATTATGCATACTAAACTTTGTAACAAGCCTGCTAAAAGTTATGTATAAGTATGAAAAAACCAATATATGAAATGACAAGTTAGAGTTATATATATATATATATATAGCTTGGCTCTGGTTATCTAACAGTTATATTGCTCTGAGAATACCTCCACTACTGAATCCCCTACAAACATATCCCTTTACGTTCAATCAGCCTAATTAGTCTAACGAAGACAGAAAGGCCAACAACTGTCGTGTATAACGAGTTTTTGGAACATGAATGTGACTCCTCATCATGACAGGAATGGCTGTTTTCATTACTACCGACATTTCTCAATCTTCTTGTCTTCAACTTCTCTCTCTCTCTGTGGTATCTATCCATTTTCTATGCACTATACTAGTACTATTATATGACTCTACTGCAGTGCTTCTCTGCAGTTTCAAGTCAAAAAAGAACACAAGAGTCAAGTCAAAGTCACACACACACAGTCAAACAATTCTCATCAGAGAAGACACACACACACACACACACAGCTGGTTATATAGCTATGAAAACTAAGGAAAAAAATTGTTGTCTAATTTGATATTGAGTGTAGAAAATAATTAAATGCAATGAAATTTCTAAATTAGTTTTTCTACAATAAGGTTTCTATTATATGGTTTGCTATATAGTACAAAGTACTAATGCAGTTGTTAAGATTATCATTGATGTTCTTACTACTGCTGGCATGTCAATAGGTTGTTAACGTATTTTTTTGATGGTTGTATGTGATTAGATCGAAAAAGACATGATCGAAACTGATTTGATCGATTCAATGTGATCGAAAACTGATATGATCGATAGCCTGATATGATCGACAACATTATATGATCGAAAATACAAATTATAACTATTTAAAAGCTTTTGCATACATATTCTAAAGTGTATATGCATATTTATTTGTAAAAATTTTACATTTTATAGTAAAATATAGCAAACATTATATTATCTATGCCAAGTGCTTTTGTGATACAGACAAAGCTGAAAATCATTTCTTGATGCAGTATATTTATAAGCGTATGTTTCACTTACATATAAATGACAATGATAACACTATGTAAAGTACGTTATAGTAGCTAATGTAAAGCTTACTACATTTTACAAATAAATATGCATATACACTTTAGAATATGTATGCAAAAGCTTTTAAATAGTTATAATTTGTATTTTCGATCATATAATGTTGTCGATCATATCAGGCTATCGATCAAATCAATGTCGATCACTTCAGTGTCGATCATATCATGCTGTCGATCAAATCAGTGTCGATCGTATCAGTTTGTCGATCATATCAATTTTCGATCACATTTAATCGATCAAATCAGTTTCGATCATGTCTTTTTCGATCGAAACATGTGCCACCGTCATTGAATTATTGAAACCTAAAAATGAAGATTTTGTTGGTTTATTTTTAGATTTGCTTACACTTTGAGGAAGTATTATGAGATGAGAAATGTCAACGAGAAGTCACAAAAATCCTGTAGCTTAATAGTTTTGAAATGAAAGGACATGACAGATTGGTTCCTTCTGACATGGGATTTTGAAACAAAAATAGTATAGTAATTAATTATAGAAGTAAAATAATTATTTTTGATGGAGAAAGTTGGCTATGTTATTTTGAATAGGTTTGATGCCACAGAAAGATAAAATGAGGAATTGTGATCTCAAAATTTAAAGGACAGTTGCATATATCACAATTGCAAATTAAATAATCGTAAATAAATAAAAGGATTGAATATTAGCTCAAAATTCTTCCCAAATTGTGTAAAAATGTCAAAAATTAACTCTCGTCTCACTTTTAATTGATCCGTAGTTCAATGCTCTACCTCAGAATTAGGCTATTAAAAATGTGAAGATTTTGTTGCATTTTGGTTGTTTTATAAGTTTTATTTTTATGTTTACACTTTGAAGAAGAATATTGAGAGAAATCTAAACGGCAAGTCTGACACAAAAATTATTAATGACTGTAGCTTAATATTTTAGCAAAAACAAAAATAGCATAGTGATTAATTACCAAAGTAAAATAATTATTTTTGATGGAGAAAGTTGACTTGTATTTTGAATATGCTTGACGCCAGAGAAGCTTAAATTGAGGAAATGTGATCTCAAAATTTAAAGTGAAGTTAAATGTATCACAGTTTGGAATTAAATAATCGTAAATAAATGAAAAGATTGAATATTAGCTCAAATTCTTCCCAAATTGGATAAAAATATCAAAATTTAACACTTCTAGCTGGATTCGAACTCAGTATCACTAGATCTAGAGTCCAGTGCTCTATAAGCCCTACATTCATTTCTAACGTGCCCAATATTATTCTTCATAATTAATTATTCATAAATACAAGATCTGCACAACTTCACAAACCAGTGCTGTCGAACATATTCCAATGTCAAAGTTTGCAAAAGTGTCATAAATTACAAAATACCCATAAAATATGTTAATTACAGGAAAGCTGTCTCCGTAATGCGTTTTGCCTCATCCTTTCTATCTTCTACCCTTTGCTGCTCTCAAAAACTCAANTTCTACCCTTTGCTGCTCTCAAAAACTCAATATGGTTTTCTCTGCCACTCTTTCCCTTAATTCAGTTTTCTTCTCAGCTCTGTTGCTCTTATGTAATTTGTGCACATAAATAAGGATAAGAATACATATATTGTGTTACTCTCTAGCAATAAATTTACCATTGGACACACTCCAGATTACTTCAAGAAGAAATAAGGTGGTATGGCACATAGTTAAAACTTAGGGAAGTCTAACCAAAGCATATTGTCTTCTTCCTCTCTCTCATTTCTTCACATTCACACATAAGTTTCTTATGTAGAGATACATAGTATTATTGTAATGCACTAAAAGATCTACTTAGTAATAAGATGATCATCATTGTTTCTCCTCTAATATGCCAAGAAGCCAAAGACTAAAAATAACTGAGAGCCAAAGAGGAAAAGTACTTAGTATACAGTAGGAAAATGCTTTACAAGCTGAATTCCATTTGAACGAGTAATTATTCGTTGCAAAATAGAATGACAACTTTATATTCTAAAGTTTCTAAATGCTCATTCATAAGACTATATAGTATATAGTAATGTATATATCTAAAATAATGTTGCTGTGAGTCTTGCACATTAAACTAACTTGTCATCTGAAATATGACAAATGAATGGGAATGAAATGCAATGGAAGCAGTAAACACGCAATGCATAGAGATTATGATGTGCGATAGAACATGACACATTTGACTTTAATAACGACAACACACCATAAGTACATGAGCTAGTGGAATTGATGCCACAATAATGACTACTAGTGATTATGTCATATGAAGAGTATTGAAGAGACACAGAGACTTTTTTCTTAAGTTGTCTCAAGTAGTCAAAAAGATAAGGAGGAAATTCAATACGACAACAGGGAAAGTGTTAGACCTATGTACTCACTTCCTTTCTCATTTTTTGAAAGAGTTGAGGAGAGAGAAAAAAGAAATGTAGTTCATTAATCATTTATGACAGTTTTCGGCTTGTGAATATTTGTGAAAGAGTAGGAGTCACTAAGATTGTAATATTGAAAATTTTCACACCGGTCAAGTAATTGTAGAACTGTTGTGACCTTCCAAACTGAAATTTAGATTCATCGCTGTTGTATTCTAATAAAAAAGAGATTGACCGAGAAATAATATTTTAGTAGCGTCTGTCGTTTGTAGGGTAAAAATGATATTAAAGTTGGAAAGTACCCTTGGTTTAGTGGTAGAGCACGCTCTTTACAAGTATAAGGTTCTAGGTTCGATTCATAGCTAAAGCAAGTTTTTTTTCGGTTTATCTCATTAATAAATAAATAATTTATGAAAATAAAAGCAAAACAGCATAGTGATTAATTATCCAAGTAAAATAATTATTTTTGATGCAAAAAGTTGGCTATGTTAGTTTTGAATATGTTTGATGCCAGAGAAGCTTAAATTGAGGAATTGTGATCTCAAAACTTAAAGTGAAGTTACATAGATAACATTCACTACAATTGAGTTGTCAATAATTGTAAGTAAAAGATTGAATATTAGCTCAAATTATTTACAAGTACAAGGTTGTAGGTTCGATTCCCAGCTAAAGCAAGATTTTTTCGTCTCATTAATAAACCAATATTTTATGAAAATGACCTTTGAGAATGAAATTGACTTAGTGGTAAAGCTCGCTCATAGTACAAGGTCCTGGGATCGATTCCCAGTAGTGCTCTTATTAATGACTAATAAATATAACTAATTTATTTCTCTATTAAATCTCATTGTTGTACATCAATTGAGTCACTAGTTAAAAATATACAACTTTTTTGCGTTTATATTTTCTACTTTCAATCAGCCATTGTAACTTTTTACACAAAATTATGAGAATCATCGCCTAATATTTTATTTCATATTAGCAAACCAAGTTAAAAGACATTGACATTCTATGCAGCTTACTATAATACTATATATAAACACCTCCAGGATGTACCAAAATACTATGAGCAATCGTCTGGAAATGCAACATTCTTTGGCTAAGTTTCATTACATTACTTCATCAACATTACAAAAAATCCTTACCTTTTTTCTTCCTTTCGTCTCGTCTCTTCTCTTCTTATGTGACTACGACATATAAACTCTTCACATGAGATTTGACGTTGAAATCACATTATGTCACCCTTTCCTCTCTTCTCATCGTCCTTAAGTACTTTAACATGTACTTCTTCACATCTTACCTCACACAGTGCGAAATTATTTATTTATACTCTTATGAACATTATTGTACTATAGCCTATATCTCTAGCATATGCACACTACTATATGAAGTGATGAAAAAAAAATCATTTGAAGACAATCCATTGTTGCTTTCTTCACGTCATTATGTCACAATGAACACAAACTACACAACATTATCATTATCACATTCTACAAGCGATTATAGAGATGATTGTTGTGTACTTATGCTCAACAACATCAACTTTTTTTTTAAATGAGACTCAAATCAAGTTAAGAAACTGACACTTTTACTATAGAATTTCTCTTTATTTCTCTCTCTCTCTCTTTCGTATATGCCATCATATAAGTTATATAGTCAACTCAATTAATTACATTCACACATTTCTCTCCTCTTGTTTCACAGTTGACATGTACATTTTATAATAGAGAATATATATAGTATGGTACACAGTATAAAGTACACTATAATAATCATTAGCATTTATTATATATATACATCCATACCATTTATACAGAGCTATATCTTATGTGACATTATAATGGCGATGACAGGGACGATGAGACATCTAATAAAGCTAAAGCTTTTCTAATAAATCTACAACATTATCATCATCTCAGTACAACATTATTATATAACGTCTAAACTTTAATATATAAGTACATTAATAATTATTATACCTTAGAAATTGCTTGCCTATATAGTTTCTATATATACATAATATGACAGGAAGATTTTATATATAACGTGGTGCACTAATATAATTTTTAGCACTGTATTTTTTATATACTCTCTCCAGCTTTGATATGCGGTGTAATAATAAAATAACTAAATTATGATATTTACATATTTAAACTAAAGGCTATAATTGTCTTGTTTGTCCAAAAAATTTAACAGACTAGTTCTCTTTTCCACACGACCAG
>VCNE01003167.1:0-10643 GCA_009869805.1 Oncopodura yosiiana | reverse complement strand
AGAGAAAAAGAGAGGCGATGTGCGAAGACGAGGAAAAGATTGTCTGATTGCATTTTCTTTCTTTTTGTTCTTTGAAGTAGAAGTGATATAATTCTTGAAAAGAGATGAGAAAAGCAGAAGGCTCATTTTCTGGAAAAAAAGAAGAGCGATAGCATAATAAGGTCGAGTGTATCGCAGGATATTCTATATCGAGAAATACTACATAAAAGTATGTAAGGAGTAATGTAAGAAGATGTGTAAAGTAGAAAATGATAAATCACTCAATAGAAAAAGAAATGTCATCTCTCTATATGTAGTGTAACGCAATATTTAATACAGACGCGAAGAGAATTTGAGAAGAGTGGTTTGGTTCCTCCTCTGTTCTATTATTATTACATTTTTGAATCGAAATCTTATAGGGTGTGACAAGAGTACTTATGATGAAGCTATATTATATAAGACCACGTGATACAATAGAAAGTAATATGTAAGGCACTAGGAATTTAGGACTTTGGATATATATAAGTATACGTTTTATATTAGTAACTTGACATGAATGAGTAATTCTATCCGCGTTTGTAATTCTCTATTTTGTGCACAACAGTAGAGTTTATGACATTTTTGCTTTTAGTAGTAAATTATTATTGTGCGACTTTTGTGCTATATGTTGTTGTGATCATTCATAATTCATATGAATTTGAAATTCCAATTATATTTTATATATACTCTGTTTTTTTCACAAAAAAATACATTTCTTTTTTTTATAATTTCTTGAAGCTAAACTTGTTGTATGACTAGAATAATAATTATTAGTGTGGCAATGCTTTTTCAGGATGGCTGTCCTAAGTTTCCTGGACTTGGTTCTCCTTTGACTTCACCAACATAAAGAGTCAATTGAGTCTTAAATCTTTCAACTTCACCACGATCAGCCATCCATGTTCCAAAAGCTGTTGGGTCAGTATTTGGATAATCGAAAACATTTTTGTATCCTTTAGGTGGGTCGATATCTTTTCTTACTGACCATTGATACCAAGAGCGTTGAAATTCTTGTGAGAGTAACCAATTAAGATATAATTTAGCAGCAGCTGGTCGTTTAGCATTTTTGAAAATTGCAGCAGTTTGTGGCCATGAGACAAATGGATCAGTTTCAGAAATGATGTATTGAGTCTTTGGATTTTTCCATTGGTGTAAGCATACCATCAATACCTACAGCAACTAAATATTTGTCATTCATTAAATCAACTCCAGGTTGATCAGTTCCACGAACAAAAACTGGTTCTTGTTTAACAAATTGATCTACAAATTTCCATCCATATTTGCCAACAAGAAGTTTGAATAAGAATAAGACAGCATCATCATCATTTGGATAGGCTAAAATCATTTTCTTTCCTTTGAATTCAGGACGAAGTAAATCTCTAGCTTCTTTAGGCCATGTAGCATTATCTTTTCATTAGAGTTGTTGAAACAGCAAAATTAAATGAGTCGACAAAAATTCCAGTAAAGTGAGCTTGTGGATCTTTGAATTCTTCATAAACTTCATTCCATCCTGCTGGTCTATATTGAAGAAGAACACCTTCGTCTCTCCATCTTGGGAAATCTTGCAATGTTTGTAATTGAACTACGTCAGGAATCAAAGTATTTGTTGCGAGTTGATTATCAATTCTTCCATTATGGAATTTGCTATAGTCAACAATAATGTCAAGAGTCATTCCAGGGAATTTGGCTTCGAAAGTCGTTTTTAGTATCATCTTGTTGGCCTGGTACATCACCACCAGCATAGACAATTAATCGCCCACCTTCAGCTAAAGCTTCTTTATGTAATTGATCAAGACTTTTGCTTTCGATTCTTGGTAGTGTGGGGATTGTTGTTGTACTAACTGAAGATGAAGTTGTGGAGGATTGTTGATGATTATGATAACATGGTTTGCCACCGCCACCACCATAGTAAGAATTGATGGTTATGATGATAAGGACGACTTCCACCGCCACCACCACCGTAGTAATTGTTGTAGGAATTATGCCCACTTCCTCCATGGCCATAAGACCATGGGTTAAGGTGGCATTCCTAGTAAAGATTTTGATATTTTAATAAAAGTTTAAAGTTTATATTTTATTATGGAAAAAAAACTTGTTTTGATTTCTTACCACAGCTACAACAGCTAAAGCGAAAATCAGTGCGTATACTCTTCATCTTGTGGACTCAGTTGTCAACTGTGAGTTTATGAAATAGTGCTGAGAGATTTTATACCAAAGTGAACAGATTGTTGTGGTAATTTGCACACTTTTACTCAATGATTGAGAGCGACATAATTTTAATTGTAATGATAATTTAACACTTGTGTTTGCGTAGCTGTTAGACGCGCCTGCCTTAACGGACGTAAGTTGAGATTCATTATATAATGTTGCCGTTAGTTTATTAATTTTTATTTAGTCGCACCTGTCAAAAAATAAAGACTCAATTGTTGATGGTCTATACTTTTGTATATCAAATCATTGACGTCAAGGAAAAGTGATTCTAACAGAAGAACCAAACATAACATCTATATAATATGCCATTTAAGTTCTCAATGTCATAAAATAAAAGTTTTCTAAAGTTTCGTTTCTTTATTCAATGACATCTTGTCAAATAAAATAAAGTTGTAGTATAGTACATATATACCAAAGAATACTCTTCACAGTCCAGTAGCTAGCCAATGTCCTTTCTTATTTCTACTCAAGTTTTTTTATTGGTTAAACTTGAGTGAGCATCCAATGTTATGACGAAATGTTGTTGTTGAAGCTTTTGTTCAATTGAATATACTTCTATATAAAGTTATTTCAAATCAAAATCCGTGACGAATAAAGTTGTGACAATAGCAATGGCAGATGTATAGACAGTGACGTAAATTCAAGTTTGCACCTTTTTGTATAATATTGGAAACAACATTGTAACAAGAGAGAGAGAGATAAATGAGTATATAGCCCCCTGAAGCTTTTTTCTCTTCTTGCTTCTTTCCAATTCTAGAGAAAATGGATCCCAGGGACCTTTAAAACTTTTTTGTCTGCACTCATTAAATCGACAACTATAGAAGAGAATAAAATTCGAAAAAAAGTCTAATGTATAGTGGAGGATCATCTACTAAACTTGGGAGTTGAACTCTTTTCAACAACGAAAAAGTAAACTTTTTTCTCTCTGTCTTAAAACTTGAACTAGCTCATCACTCGTTGTTTTGTCCTTTTTATCTTTATGGCCTGTATGAGTTTCTCTCTTGATTTGCTTGTTGTATTTTAGTAGAAAATCAAGAAAATGTATCTCTGTCCTTTAATGCAATGCACGAATAGCCTTTACTATGATTTGTTACAATTAACTTTACATATATAGGCATAGAGTCCAAACTTTTCTTTTGCTTGAGGGATTAAATGAATTTTAGGGTTAGTTTATTTAAGTTGAGCAATTCTGTTTTGGACAAAATCATTTACGTGATTCGGTTAGTAGCAGCATATATCCATTTCTCTTCTCTCTAAAAGCTAAAAATAATCAAATGTCATAAACATATCCATGCAAATTGTGTTGAACCTCCTATAAATTTAAACCCATATTATAGAAATATTTACATGTGTCACTCACAGTTTAAGTTGTCTTAAATGTAATGAGTTTCATTCTTAGAATTCTAAATCTTTGACTAGTCCCTTGAAGAAAATCAAACCAAGTTTTTATTGCCATTTGTATTGCAAACTTTTTATAGACTACAAGTTGACACTATACATCAGTAGCTAACTATATAGCTTCCTTCTTCTATACTATATGATTTAACGAGCTTTGTTTTACACAGGATATAAAATATAAGAGCGAGAGAAACAGGATAGGGAATAATAAGGATTTTAGTACCCGTCTCAATTCTTTGGCTTGATGATGACATGATGAGCGACAGACGTGATGGCAATGAAATTTAGTCGTAAAAGTCGAGTAATAGTTAAGCTATATACACAAGAGAGAGACAGTGACACATTATAGTGTTTTCAACTTGATGAGTTTGGCTAGAACTAGTTAAATGTGTGAGTTTGGTCTAAATCAGTTGCTGATAACACGCAAAGTGTTCTCTCTTGACTTGAACTTCTCAATCCATTTTAGACGACATACAGAGAGAATTGAGACATTCTTTTGCAAGAGAAGATCAGCAGAGAAAGCAAAATCTCGTATGTGTCGTGAAAGTCGTTAAAGAAGAACGTGATGTGAGAGTTTCTTTAGAAAATCTGCACTCTCCTTCTCTTCTATGTCCACACACAAATATATAGAAGAGTGTGTGATAAGTATAAACAAGATTTTAATCTCTCATTGGCACATATAATGACAATATCTGACTATAGCTGCATTATACCAGTATAAAAGTACCTGAGAGAGTTCGTGGCTGCAATTTCGATTGGAACTCTATTTTTATCTGAACAACGTGAATTTGAAAATTCCATCAGCTCTCTCCTTCTTCGTTTTTTACCTTTCATTTGCAATAGATTTTAGAATATAAAATAAACTGTTGAAATAAAATAATCATGAAAAAGAAACCTCCAGGCTGACTTACTATATTGAACTGATGACTGTTGTTCACAACAGATATATATGCAAAGAACCTAATTTTGAATTGTCAAAAAGATCAATCATAATATTTCTCCTTTGTGTTTATGTAGTATCATTTCATTTTACATATGAATAGTTGAAAAACAATAGTATAATGACGCAGTCTACTAATTCTTCAGAGAATCTAAAAGTAGGTCTCACTTTTTTACTCCCATAAGATCGTCGTATTTATAATATATTATGCATCACTTTGCAGAGTTACACACAAGTTTTCTATAAAGCTCTCTTTCTCCTTCCTTCTTTTATTCAAACTTTCTTTTCTTTTACTGTTGGGCAAATTGATGAAAAGTTTTTTTGTGAATTGAGCCTCTAGTTATGACACACATTAACTCAACTCTCTCTATATATATTCCATGATCATTCAATATACTATGAAAAGAACAATATACCAATTTCAAATGAAAGTTTTTGAAAAAGATTGAGAAAAATAAAGTCGAAAAGAAATATTATTAAATGCAAAAACCTTGTTCTCCCATATTTACATTTAAATAGCCTGGAGCTCTCATCTAATTTATTAAAATATTATTAACTGTTCCATATTTTTGTTGCAATTGCAGTGGTAACATAGTCAGTTAAAATATGCTTAAAGTTATTGCGACAAATCATAAATTACAACACCATTAGTGCAAAAAGAGACAAGTTTACAAGACTGATTGTGAGTTATGATGTCTATTAGTTGGACAATACACAATATAAATGGAAATGGGACGGGTTGATTTACATTCTCATGTTTTGCTTTTTGGCCACAAATGGAGTAGTAGAATAGAAGCAATATTTTGCTTTTCGAAAGACTTTTCGTACTCTTGAGACACATCACAATTCACACGCAGTCATGTTATGGAGACAACATTTTGGCAACAACAAGAAGGGCAGTCGTGTGTTTCCAATGTATTTGTCACAAGTTTTTGTAATGTCCCAATGGCCTAGCATGACGTGTCATTTACTCTACTCTTCACTAAACTCTTTGACATTACTACACTCCTTCTGGGTAAAATAGTACATTAGCAACTTTTAACTACTATAGATGAGAGAGAGAGAGTAGTTCATTTACTATATACTTCAAACTAAACGGCCATTACTTATAGTTTTAAAACTCTATCTATTTCTCATGTTTCGTCCTTGCCTACAAATCTGAGTGACATGACAGAGAAGAGTTTTGGTGAACAATGTTAATCACGTAGATGCTAATTAGTACATAGGGAATGTCAGATCAGGGCTTTTAGCTTTTACTCTCTTCTCTTACAATTATAACTGCCCTGTAGAAATATAATGTCAATCTCTGCTTTACTACTCACTTTTCCCCTTTTCACTTGATGTTTTATGCTCTCTGTTGTGATCACACTATTGAGTTTGTCGTAGGCTGGTGAATTGGACATACAAAACTTTTGTCCTTACTACTTTTAGTGAAATATAATCTTACTATAGATAATTGCACTTCTACACTTCCGCTCACAACAAGAACTCGTCGTCTCTCAACAGTAGAAACAAAAGTTATACACCTACGACATTATAGAACAGCAAAGGAAAGTAAAAGTAACATTATGGTTGAAAGTTGAAACTTAGTATTCAACTCTTCATGTGAATTTTCAGTTGAGTCAAACTTGTGTTATTGTATTATAGTTATTTTCATCTTACCACCACAAGGACTTGTGTAACTTTACACCATAATACAACAACACAGGAGTAGCAGTATGAGAGAGTGTAATTTGTATAAGTAATCTTCAAATCTCCATATTTTCATGTGTAGTATTTGTACTTCTTTACTCACTTGGAGAAGAAAAGTAAAATACTATAATCTCAAACCGCTACAGGCTTAGCCACATTTGTTGTTTGGTGACTCTTACAACAACATGAAAAGTTTTTAGAGACAAATGGTGGCGAGACGATAGAAGATGGAGATATTTCTATGATTTATTTACTTTTCAAACTACTGACAACAAGACGAGGACAAAAGTCAAGTCAAGTCAGGTAGTAGTCTAAATCTCATGAGAATGAAAAAAGTTTTTGAGATGCAAATAAATAGTCTTGAGAAAAAAAGTGATATAGTTTTTCTTTTGCAATAGATTTCTTATTTAGCACAGAGAATGTCATACCCCACAATACAAATCAATTATTTCATACACTTTTTTTACAAATGAGAGTATCTGTAGATTGTAGCTCACATAAATAATTACACGTCATTTTTCATATCATACGGACGAAAGAGAGATCATCAAGAAGAAACGTCAATATAGCAATTCAACAAGTACACATATATATTGCCTTGATTTTTTTCCTTTGAGTAGCTATATGTAATATTTAATGCATAGAATATATGTTAGTATAAATTGCTGACTGGCAATCAGTAAAATTGAAATGTAACATAGCAAAAGTACATATATACATTTGACATTTCTTCTTCTGCCTATCATCATACATACATGAATATTCAATTTGTACACTCATATACTTACATATATACGTAATAATACTGTAGGATAATTTGTTTTTTTTATATTCAGTTCGTTGGCTCTTATTTCATAGATACATGAATATTCAATTTGTACACTCATATACTTACATATATACGTAATAATACTGTAGGATAATTTGTTTTTTTTATATTCAGTTCGTTGGCTCTTATGTTGATCCATTGCTCTATAATATGACTTATTACTTTTCTATTATTTGTATTACATGTATTCCTCTGAGTTTCACTTTTTTCTCTCAAGTAAATATATTATGCACGGAAACTTTTTGTTATACCTCTTCTACACGATTCTTATAGGAACAAGAGCGGAAATTTACTCAGGCAAATTAGAAATTGTTTATAGAGTATAAAATCAATTTGTTGTAGAGTTAAAACGTTGGAATGCTTTGATATCGATGAGAGAAAACAACAAAATCAAACACAACTCTCAGGAACATTGACAGAAAGTAATTTCTGTTTCATAAGCTTCGTATCAAAATAAGGATCAGTTGAATGACGTAGAGTCGTAACTCCAAAATTATCAAGCTCATTCATAGGAGAAGTTGAAACTGGACTTATGGTGGAACCACCTAGAGTCGTTGTTGCCATTCGATGTGGTGGTTGAGGTGGCAAATGATGATGGTGATGATGATTTTGTTGTTGATGGTGATGATGATATTGTAGCTGTGGATTATTGTACTGATTGGCTACTAAAGGGTCTTGCTCTTGTTGCATATTGGTGATGATGATGATGATGATGAATAGCATTGTGGCGACCCTGCTGAGTATTGTAAGAAGGATTTGAGTGACCCATATGATCTAAGGGATATGAGGACATCTGAAAATTGTCACAGAAATATTTTTTTGTTAAGGTATATAATAAAACCAATCTACTAAATTGGTACACAAGTGTCATATGTGTAATATTGTCTCTTATGATTTTTCTTTATTGCGAATTGCTTATTCCCACAAGTCGTTTCATTTTCTATACTCTACAAGTATTAATCCATCATTTCAATTCATTTCGACCTACCTACTTTTTTCTATCTGTCATAAAAGCAAATCTCAAGGGAATCTGTAGTAGAGCAATTTCACAAGTGCTTCTTTTCTCAATTAATTGCGAATTTCTTCTATAGCATGTAGCTACATACTCTACCCACTTTGCAGTCTGTTGACCTAACGGCAAATCGCAATTTTATTTTCTCCACTATCATCCTTTGAATTTGATTGTCACTACGTGTATTTCACTTTCTTTGCACTCTGAGTCATTTTCTTTTATTTCAAAAGTGGAATAACACCTTGAAGCGATGAACTCAAAAAAGAAATGACAATCTATGTGTAGAATAATGATGTGAAGTGTTTGTGGTACTTACATTGGATTGAAGGCAGCAAGTAGGAGATGAACTTGTAGACGCTGTAGAAGGATAGCGTTTTATTCCAGTTGTCCTGTCTCCGTTAATACCAGTCGTGGTCAAATCTGTAGAAATAGTATTATGGTCTGCTCCTCCTAAAGAAGAAATAGAAAAAAGTGATTTTCTTAGAAAGTGAAAACAAGAAGAAAGAATATAAAATCAAGTTGGTGAAACGAGACAAATGGGTAGAAGAAAAAGGGTTGTACTTTTTATTTTGTTTTTACAACTACTAGAAAAAGAAATCAAGAAGATAGCTTTGCGGTTCATTGACTACACTTTTATTCTCAAGTGTCCACTACTCTGCTCTGCTCTAGGCTAAAGGAAAAAGTTTATTATAAGGTGTTGCTACATTACCAGAAGGAATAATATCTGGATCTTTATCATCAGTTGAAATTCCATCTTTAGACTCTCTTAGTTGACAATCATGAGTTGAGTTTTTTCCTCCTCCTCCATCTTCATGTTGTGAATGTTTCTTGGACTCTCTTTTCAATTGTCGTGAGCGGAAATGTACAATTCGAATCTATGACTACTGAACCAACACAGAGGAAGACGGCTGTCCCACCAATCGCAACAGACAGGGCAAATGAAAACCAAGAGTACTCTGAGTTTGACACGGCTGTTGGAAAAATAACACAAACAACAACAACATATATATATATATATAAAGAGAGAAAGAAAAAATGACAAAACATATTCAAAATTCAATCGTTTCCGTTTCCTCGTGTATATTAATGTCAAAAAAGTCATATATGGCATATGTCAGTTACAGAGAGATTTTGCTTTTGATATTTTTAGTACACAAAAAAATATTATGTAGGCCAAGAAAGAGAGATGCCTGGTTACAACATCTTGCATAGCTTTCTACGACATGAGAGCTAAAATTGCAAAAAAGTATTATATTCTGCATATATATATATATTGCTGTGAGTGAATATGAATATGAATTTGAATGTGATGTTAAAAAGAAAACAAGTTGAAGAAGAAGAAAAGTATTCAAATATAAATTCATATTCTCTAGTAACCTTAGGACATAACACTCAATTCAATAGTAATCTCATCCTTTTTATATTTTTTCCCAAGTTCCTAAACAACAAGAGGATAAGAGAGAGAGAAAGAAGAAAAGTCAAGAAGAGTGTAGTTTTGAAAAAAAAGTTTTCAGACTGGATAAGTGGTTGAAGAAAAGACGAGACGACAACATTTCTTTTTTAGGAAAGAAATAAAATCGTATAATATTCAATTCACAAATTTAGTTGAAGCATGAAAACAAATCTTATGCATATCATCTCAACAACCAATTTTGCCTTCTTTTATATAAAAAGAAGCAAATATTCAACTTTGAGCTCAAATCCAGCTTAAAAAAATACCAATCATTCACTTTTTTTTCTCTCTCTCCCTCATAATAATCCTTTTAAAAGTCAAAGTGACAAAAGTCAAGTAGCATTTTGAGTAATTCACATTTTTCTTTCCCAGGATTAATATATTACAAAAAAATTGAGTTTTCTCTCGAAATTGTTTAAAGCTCCAGAAAATATAATTTTTATTTACTTATATCCATATCTCTCTACCAATAAAAAAGATCAAAGAGAAAACAGAAAAGCCTTGTCGTCTCTTCTATATACATAATTCTATTGGCCTGAATTGATCTTGAAACGCATTACATTCTGTGTATTACATTAAGCTTTGATGATAAACAGATGTGGCCTTTATAAAATATGTACCACATGCAGAAAACAAAATTTTCTCTACAAGCCCACATGTCCACTTTGAAAATAAAGTCGTTTATACTACTATGAAGCAAACTAATGGTTGCTCATGTACAATAATAATGTATAATATTTTGCTTTCTCCTACAAAGAGAGAAGGCGAACGAACGAACGATGATGATGTTGTTGGTTTTTGAAAGAAGAAAATATGTATGTAGTAGTTTATTGTATTGCGATGAAAAAAGCGAAAGATTTCATGCAGGGAATAGAGAGAGAGTGTGTGCCGGATGTAATATAGTTCTAACCAAAGGTGTGATAGGATTCAGAGAATTTAATACAATTTCCTACCAAAGCAGGAGGTACGTTTCTATCCTACTGTTCACCTATGCCTTCATATATACTTATCTAACAAATATCTCGTACAGTGAAGCGAGTAACTAGCTCTCTTATCAAATTCAAAAAATTGCTCATGTCGTAGAAATTGAATT